>JAUCMS010000031.1:2019437-2034168 GCA_032357445.1 Enteromius radiatus | reverse complement strand
ACCTTCTTTAAGATAGTATTTCAGAAAATCCATCTTTCTGTCAGTGGTGCTTAACTGTGCTTTACTCAACATGAATCCAACGCAGTTGAATTATGGGCTGGAGCGCTCTCGGAGCAAGTGAAAATCGCAACGCTCCGACTTTCAAAAAATCCGCTCCAAGCTCCAGGCAAAATCATGCCGCTCCGCTCACATACTCTGGTCACAATAACCTTTTATTTTTCATTCATTGGCAGAAAATTACTTGTCAACTTATTAAAAATAAATAATATTATTCAATAAATATGACCTTACCTTGTGTGTTAATATTAACAGGACTGTTTGTAATTTTGATGAACTGAGGCTGCAACAATGGAAGGGGATTTTCCACTCCACCTGGGCGAGACACTGCAGGAACTATAGACACAGATGCTACACCTACTTGTAAAAAAAAATTAATAAAAAAAAGCACAATGTCTGTTATCAATATCACTTACTTTATACATAACATTTTTAAAAGCATCTTTGACCTATTCAGACAAACACCTGGTGTGGATGATTGCTGTGTCCCTACTGAAGTGATGTCAATCGGATGAAGTGGGTTGTTTATGGTTATGATTTGATTGCATGGAACCATGGTATTCAGAAGAGGGAATACTTGAGGTATACACACTAAACAAGAGAAATTGAAAAGTGTGAACATCCGAAAACCAGTTCCAACTAAGTCAAGTCAACATGGCACATCTATGTTTTCTTCTTTCACTAACCATTAGTTACAAACGGCTCTTTGACTGCAGATCCTTGTATCACCTGGGATGAAGCGCGGGAGAGAATGTTTGGCCGTGTTCTCTCACGTGGTATTGAGGAATGTTTTACAGGGCTTGGGACAGAGACAGGCTTCTTTTGTGGACTGGAGTTAAAAGATGGCTGAGAAGGTTTAGATGTGCTATCTTTCTCTTTATCTTGAGTTTTAAGAGTGCTTTTGCTGCCATCAAGGTTTGCAGGTATGGCTTTCGGTGCAGAAGCACTTTCAGTCTTTTCCAGGCCTTTTCGTTTTTTAATACTCAAGTCCATCGGTTTGGAGGGAGAAAAGGTGGGTTTTGGAACGTCTTTTAATTTATTCTGTAAATCTTTCTGTTTACTTTCAAGATCAGCTAGTTTAGGTTTTGGTTTGGGCATTGCCTTATTTTGCTGGGACTTTATCTCTTTTGCTTTAGACTGGACTTCCAGGGCTTTTTGCTTAGTAATAATTTCATTCAGCTTCTTGCTGATAGACTCTGTACTCTTGTCTGTGGACAAAAACAGATATACTATTTGTTAGCAAAACACAGATGTTCAAGCATTCGCATTATATCTTATAATATAAAAATATCACATGGTCTGTTATAAAACTTGCAAAAGAGAGGAAAAAGTAAAAAAGCCCACAGTTTCACAGTCTGAGGGATTGCCTTACCACACAACTGGGAAAGTGTCTGTAGGTAACGCTGTCTCTTAAATTGCTCTCTCTGTTTTTCTTTTACTAATCGATCATCCTGCTTAACCAGGGAGTCAATCTCTTTTTTAGCCTTAAAAATAATAAAAACAAAAAAAAAGATTTATTCCATAACACAAAATACTAAACAATATTTATCATTTTCAAAGCATGAAATTAAACAAAACCAACAACAAACCATGGTAAGGATTCTCATTTTGGAGGTTTCTAAATTTTTTGAAGACTTTCCGAGTGCTGCCTGAAGTTTAATAAAGCAGTCTTTAAGTGTGCTGCGCCTTATTCTCTCCAGCCTCACTCTCTGCACAAAGAGGTTTTATAATACAATGCATGAAATATATTACGTGTTAAAAATGGTTGTATCAGTCAATTAAAAAAATAAATAAATAAAATAAAACTTACCCTGACCTTCACCTCCAACCTTTCATTATGAATGTGCCTCTGTCTACTGCAAAGCAATTTTAAATTATGCAATTTTAGTAATTCTGGTGTTGGTTTATTTTCATAAGCAAAGCATCTATTTCTGGTTATGTGCATAATGTAGACAGAGGATCAAGTCAAAACAAAACATCAAAATAATGCAAACCACAATTCTATATAATCAAGACATCAATCAGGTGTGTATTACCTTAAATATTGATTCCGCCTCAATGCAGATGCCCGAAATTTGGAAATACTGTTTTCCTCGGCAGACTCTTCAATGGTCTCAATATCAACCACCATCTCTGCAAAATCTTTCATGTCAGAGCTCAAACCATCTGTATCCAACATCATCTCCACTTGATCAGAACCCTGGATAACAGGAAAAAACAGAACTAGCCTGAACAATCAATATAACAGTTTGTTGATCTACATAAAATTATTCTGTAAAGGTGAAGAGAGTCAATTATACAAAGTCCTTACACTCAAACTGTATGTATCTTCTCGGTCATCATCACTGTACAGGTCAGAGTCATCAGTTAATTTGGTTACATCCGAATTAATCTCTTCCTCATCAGAAACTGGAGCCATGTCAAAATCTTTTTCTGTCACTTTGGGATCCGCTATATTACCAGTCTCAGCCAAACCACCTTCAGAAAAATGGCTGGGTTTTGGAGAGGAGGCACCAGAAGATGGAAGTTTGGATATATTGTCTGCTATTCGTTCAGGACTGTCACATCTATTTTGTTTAGAATGATCTATCTCAGATTGGTTTCGGACATGATCAACTTCCGCCTTTTTTGAAACTGAGCTAACAGAAACAGAAGTCTCAGATTTAGTGGAGTCTTGGTTGTGTAGCGCTGAACTTCCGTTCTTAAGCAATGTAAAGCCACTCTGAGCAACGACAGGAGAGGAAGTTGGAGTGATAATTCCAGTGTTCTGAACAGGATGTGGTGGGAGAATTCTTAATGTACAAGTCCCAGACTGTCCCAGAAAACCTGGAACAACTTTAAGGGTAGAAGGAATGCTGCTCAGTGAAACTGCATTGGATGAAGTGAGTGTGATTGGCTTGGAACTCATAGATGAAGATGTAGAGACTGGTACAGTGACAACAGGCTTTGTCTGTATTTGTGATATTGGCCTGAAAGATTTGACTATGGTGCCACTGCCACCCTGAGGCTTTTTTGGATTGACTGCACTAGGTGTGGGTAAACGGATAATGGTTGCTGCAGGAAAAAAAAAACTAAAAATTAATAGAATGTCTTGTGGGGATAAGCACACATTTGTTTTACTATTTCTCCAAAAAAAAAAAAAAAAAAAAAAAAAGTTTATAAACTTAAGGAAAGTAACTTAAACAATAGAGCAGTGGTAAACTCTGGTCCTGGAGAGATGCAGCTCTGCATAGTTTTGCTTCAGCCCTAATTAAACATCTGAACTAATCAAGCTAATCAAGGTCTGAACGGTTACTGGGAAGTTACAGGCAAGTTGTTGGAGCTGAAATCTGCAGGGCTGCTGCTCTCCAGGACCAGAGTTCACCACCCCTGCAATAGAGCATGACGCAAGCAACATCAATGTCATGGGTTCCACCAAAATGTGAACTTGCAACTTGAATACAAAATGGCTTTGGATAAAAGCCAAATATGTAAACGTTAAACATCTATATTCTCAG
Source organism: Enteromius radiatus (assembly GCA_032357445.1). NCBI lineage: Eukaryota > Metazoa > Chordata > Actinopteri > Cypriniformes > Cyprinidae > Enteromius > Enteromius radiatus. The sequence continues at coordinate 2,030,614 of JAUCMS010000031.1, read as the reverse complement.
ATTTCTTTTTTTCCCCAAAACCAATTAATATGGTATTAAAGAAAGCACTTACGTTGGCCTTGAGATAGGAGGCTGGGTTTGATGGTTTTGAGTTGACTTAAAGGCACCAACTGCAAAAGTTGGCCATTAGGATTACGGTACAATGTATTGCCATCAGCGGTCTTCACCACCTGAAGCAGCACCTTTTGATTTTGGGTATGAGGAGACCGAGTCTGTGTGACAGGCTTTGTAAACCTTGGACCACTACTGGTGAGGCCTGTACTGCGGGACATAACGGTGATATAAACTGTCTTTTTTCCATGAGTGGTCGATCCAGGTGAAGAGGCAGTAGTTGTTGGGGTTAGACCAGACCCACCTGAAAATGGGGAAAATATTTATTAATTATTAACTTAAAACATTGGACTTGGTGGTTTGATGAAATGATTCATGGACACTGCAAAGCATATAAAGTCAGTAGGCCCAAAGAACCAAATTAGCCCATCAAAATAAATGATGATGGTGACACAATGTTCACAATAGCAAATCTGCTAATATAATATCAAAAGTTTTAGAAGCATCCACACTGGCACATTAACAGTAGGCGCAATATCACCGTGCATTTAAGTCAAACAATGCTCACCTCAGTTGCATTGCATATGGTCTATGACCACAAAATGGCAGGTAATTGAAAATTTGACATTGGTTGGTTGCATTGCTTTCAACAAATTAAACAGGCCATGTTTAACAATTACCATATATTTCACAAGGCTGAATGATTTAAAATAAATTCACATTTTCTTTTAATCATTGTAAACATGGTTTCACGCATCTGTACATCTCTGCCTATGCATGGGAAAGATCTAAATTAAGAAATAATGTGTCATGTCAAGATCAAAGAAGGTTTTGCTGAAGTTTGGCAAATGAAGCACATGAAAGATTTAATCTACAAAAGCAGTCAAAAATGATGATAAAAGACGACCATGGGAGGGGTACACAAAGCATAGGAAGATGATCCATCATCATACATTGAAGCTGCAGCAAGCTCTAAATCACAAGCACAGATCCATACGAAGGCCAAGTATGTTAAATTCTCCCAGTAGATGCATGGCCAAGGTTTTGTTGGAGGGGGAAGCACATACACACAACGGCAAACTAAAGAAGCCAGGCTTACCCAGAGGGAGGCTGGGTGATTTAACGATGATGGTGTTAGCAGGGGGTTGGACTTTTGATAAAGTGGCGCTACCTGTGGAGTCTGAGGGCTTAGACACCTGGGTAACCAAGCCTGCTTTAACAGGAGAAAGAGCCCCCCCAGGTGCCCCAGCCTCTCTGCCAATCGTCAACATGGAGGGGATGACAATTTTTGGAACAGAAGGCTGTATTTGTGAGGTGCTAGTGTTGGTCAGATTTTGAGAGTTGATGTGGTTGACCACAAACTGGGTGAAGACCTTTCCCACTGGGGGCTTGGTCACTGTGCAAAAAACAAATTAAGGAGCAGGTTAAATCTGCTACTTAAGTTATATGCATATTCACATGCAGTAAAGCATGTGCAAATGTGACAGTGTTATGCACTGCTTAATAATATACTAGATGTTCAATATTTGGTCAATAACCTTGAGAGTAAAATGTCTGGAGGTAAAACGGTGAACCTTTCTTTGACTTACCTGCAGGCTTGATGAGCGGCCTGTCTGAAAAAGCAACCGAGCTTGTAACGGTGGTTGCTGTGGACATAGTCGAGACTGGAACAGATGTGATAGAGGCCTTTGTAACAGTTGGTGTTGTTACCACGTTAGGTCCAGACTGACTGACTGGACATATTCTCCCAGTAATATAAGCTGCCAGTCTGTTGGCAGGGTGCAAAGCTCCCATCTTTCCCAGCTCTAATTTGGCTTGTGGGTATGTCTTTCCATTAACCTGCAAGAACAATTAATCAAAAGGTTTCAAAGGCCAAGTTTTAGTCTGTTAAAAAATAAACATAACCCAAAGTTACTTTAAATGCATCTAAATGGTTTTATCAGATAACTGCATGCATACCATTATCCGTCCCGGAGCATCAGGTGCTTTTTTCTCAGCCTTGAGCAAGCCTGCAGGGCAACACCTTGAGAGGAAGGGCAGACCTTTCACCTCACTCTTCTCTACGTCCTTTTTTAGCTCAGTTTTGTTTTCTGTAACCTTCTCATCTTCTTTTTTCTTTTCCGCGGGTTGAGAGATGATGACTTTGTATGTATCGACAGAACCACCCTCATTCTCTTGTAAAGTCTTAGAGACTGGCTGAATGAAGTACTTGCCAATCCAGAAAGGATGCTTCAAACGATCCTGAGCCATGTGCTCACAAACTATCCGCATAATGTAATTTCTGGTGTCCGTACTAGTCCAACTGCATTCAGATATGATTTCAAGTCGCTTTGCAGGGCCAGACAAATTAAGAGGTACAAGCTCACCCTCCTCAATATCTGTGAGCAGAAGGAAAATAGGGTTTTTAACCAGCTTTGTAAGGAATTTTAAGGGCACTGAACTTGACAATGTGTTGTTAGCATAAACCATGGTGGAATCAGCTATTAACTAATTATCAGTTAGGGCAAAACTGACCTTGCGTAGAGACCTGCGAGATGTGGTGTTGGTCAACCTTCAAAAATTACAAAAGGTTTAGTTAGTGTAAAGTTTTCACATGATATGTACCAAAAAATGTGCCATCCTTCATGTAGGAATCTTACCGTTTTTTGTTTATTATGGCACATAACAAACGGTCGCGAACGAGCACATGTATGCCTGTTCTCCATATTTTCCTCAGTAATATTCAAATTGCTCTCTTCCACCTAAATACAGTATGGAAATATTTAGGATACGAGAGTGCACCTACATTAATGAACTTACCAAATTAAGTTAACTTGAAGAATGAGAAAAACAAGGAGAAAGAATCATCACACCGGAAACAGTAAACCCATTACAAGCATGTTTACATGAACAGTAATCAATACAAATGTTATGGCTGCAGTGTCTTCTAAAAATGTAAGTCTGAGTATCTTACCCTTTTTTGTTTTGAAGGACCGAAAAAGATTTCCAGGTCATTCTGAAGCTCTTGAGACAAGAGTGCTGGAGAGGGAGCTCTTGGAGTAGGAGGACAGAATAGAACTTCTGAATCCAAATAGTCTCTTTTTCGATCCCATAATGTACTCACACGCTTGGCCGGTTCAGGTGCTGCCTCCGGATCTGTCAGAACTGCAAGAGAAGAGCAACATAAATCAGTTAATTTAATCAGTATATCTCTTTTCTCAATAAAAATATTATGTTAAAGCAATTTGCAAAGCGGTTAGTGTTAGTGATGAATATGGTACAGCTTGCAATAAATTATAGACTGACCATAAGTCTTTCTCTTTTTGTTTTTCTTTTTCCATTTAGTCTTGTTCTCCTTTGACACTCCCTGAGGTTGAGACTCTTCTGTTGCACTTTGCTCCTGTTTTGGGGTTTTAAGCGCAACAACTTTGCGTCGCAGGCAGCTACAGCCCAACATGCACTGTGGTTTTCCACAGTGATGATGTCGCCTCATGTGAACCAGACTGGCACATACGCAGCCAAGTCTACAGAACACATTGAGGCAGGGTGGTGCACGTCGTCTTATAATTCGGTTGGCATCAGGGTTTCCTTTAGATACCCCCTTATAACAGAAAGAAAAAGATCAGGAAGAATGAAAGGTGTCTCAAAGAACATTCCGTCATTATTGATAGGTCAAACCACACACTAAGATGAGCTCCACTTTGACTAGTACCTCAGCGGTGACAAGAGTGGCTAATGCGATAGCTGCCCTTTCCTCTGTGATAAAGGTACGATGTTTGCCTTCCCACACTGCTCCATCTTCCACATCCATCAGCTTCACCAAAGTCTTTGGCAAACCTGTAGTACGTCCAGCTGCACAACTTGATGGTGTGGAGCCACATACTTCAACCATGGAAGTCTTATTAAAAGCTACCTCTACAGCAGTTTCAAAAGCAGGCTTTTCAGGACTCTTGGATTCCTTCTTATTCTTTGATTTCTTGTTTTGCTGTTTTGCTGTAGTCTTTAGTGTTAAAGCAGGTTTGTTAACACTAAAGACTGGTTTTGTTTGCTTTGCTGTACATGACTTTAAATGTTTTTTAGATTTACTTTCCACTTTGGCCTTCAATGTTGGCTTGATCTTGTTGGATGTTGTAGATAAGGTAGCTGGTACTTGTTTCTTAAGTACACTATCAAGGGTACGAACATAACTAGTGCTCTTAGTGGGTAGCTGGTATGCTACATGTGTAACATCAGCCTGAGATAAGGCTGCTGCTCGTTCATCTATCAGTTTGCCTTCACTGGCCAGGTATTCATCCAGCATGTCACTACAAAATGCAGAGAGGTTCTTCTGTCCTGCATCTGTGCTTGACATGCCTACAAATAAAACACAATATTCTTTAAGCAGCATTATAATTTAAACATTTTAAAGTACAGTTAAAATCCTATTAAAGACATGTTCTTTTTAATAGGTAACCGATTAAATTGTATACCTTCAGGATTAGATCCTGAGCCAGAAAACTTATCTCTCCATCCTTTAATTTTGGTGACATCAGTAGTTTTTCCTGTCCTTGAAACAAAACGAACTACAGAGGGGAAAATGCACTTATTACAACGAAAACTTGAATCATAATTCATGCATGATTAATTTGCTTATTGATTGTTAATATTAATAAGATATGTGTTACCGTGGGATGATGCTGAACTTCCTTCAGGCGAAATTACAGGTGGGGGTATGGGTAATTGCACACCCAGATATTGCAGGTCAATTTCCAGGGAGAGATCAAGTAGATGCAACTTCAATCCAACTATGATGAGAGAAAATGAAACCTTAACTGAACTGTTTATTGACAATTAACTGTATATTGTATTGTAATACAATTGTGATATTTATAAAGTTCAGAATCAGAAACCTTCTTGTAGCACTGGATGAATGACCTGTCTGTGCCTCATGCCTTTTAGATCACGCAAAAGGATTTTCTCTAACTCCTTAATCTTTTCTTCTATATTTCCATACGCGGCCCCTGTTTAAAACCAAAATAGGTAAATAGATTAAAATCCTCACTTTAAATCTTTCCGAAGTGATTTCTTCACATCAACTATGATAACACATTTAATTCTTACCATCTGAATTTTCAGGGGTTTTTTGTGCAACCTCCGAATTGGCATCATCTCCAAGGTGAATCTCAAGAGCTTTCTATTTCAAAATGAATGTACATAAATAGTAGTTTTCATTTTGGGATAGCTGGTTGCTTTTAATTTTTCTTTCTACATCCTACAGTTAATAAACATGTTATTTATGTTACCTTTGACATGAAGGAGACAAACAATTGGCCTTCAACGTCCTCAAGGCTGGGCTGCATTGGAACAGGTACAGGTCCTTCGAACATCTCATTATCTTCACTGAACCTCAATTTTCCAGTTTTTTTCTGTTTTGCCTTCGATTTCTTGAAAGTGCTTCCATAAGAGGATTGTTTAGTTGGTTCTGGAATGATGTGATCTCTTGTCTCACAACTAACAGCAGATTTCACGTCATTAAGAAGACCTGTTCTATCAGAGCACTGACTTTGAAAGTCAGCTGCTTCCCTGGGATGTTCTGGCCCACTGGGGACACTTGGTGACAACAATTCTTTTGAAGTTTGAGTTCCACTTAGAGTTATATCTGTACCAAAATTAAGAATCTTTCTGGGAGACACAGGCCTGTCATTGAATAGACCTAGTGGGAAAAGGTCAGGAGAGGAAAAAGCAGTGCAATCCAAAAGTCTTTCTGGAAATGAATCAAGGGTCTTTCTAGGAGGTACTGGTCTTTCACAGAATAGACTTGGTGGAAATGGGTCGGGAGAAGAAGGAGTTGGGCTGGGTAAGGAAAAGGCTGGGGACGATGGGTCATCTAATGGCAAGGAAAGAGATTCTTCATGTGTGAAGAGAGTGTTTTGAGGGACTTCCTCAGAAAAAAGCTCAGTACAAGAGCCTTTGAAACTGTCTAACAGGCAATCAGACATACAATCACTCTCAGCCACATCAGGAATTGAGGCAAGTTGCTGGACAGGAATTATGCTATTGTCTGTACCAGATGGAACACTAAAAACAGATGTAGTGACAGAAGGGACAGTTGGTGTGTCAGAATCAGTGTTAACTTTAGGTGTAGCTTGTGAACAGGTGTCATTCACAGTTTCACATGTAGGGAGAGATGAAATGTCCGACTGAGACCTGAGTGTGTTGTCAAGATCTGGCACAGACACAGCATTATGAAACACACTAGAGATATTGTCAGATCTGGAGGGAGTGGTAGTGTTTGGGGCATGTAATGGATCACTGCACATCAGGGAAGGTGAAAATCTAACAGATAATTGTGTTTCTGCTGGTACGGGTGATTCAGTTAATGATGGAGATAACACAGTGGACTCAGATGTTATCTTGCTTCCATCTGTTGACGATGATAATTTAGATTTTTCAGATAATGAGGTAAGTACTGGTTGTGAATCGGAGTTAGTGGTAACACAAGGGATGGAGGACGACATGGCTGATGAGTACTCAGGGGTTAGAACAGGTTCACAAGACTTTTCAGAGTCTAAGGATGAGCCATGGACATCAGGTTTTGGCGTAGGTGGTTTTGTCTTAGATTTTCTCTGTTTAAGAAACTGAGCAAGGAGTGGTAGGGGGACACGTTCTGGCCGCTTATGTGGTAAAGCTTTCTTTGTACATTCTTCAGACTTGGCTTCGGTGTCTGGAGAAGAAAGGGTCTCCATACCCTTTTTATTATTTTGGTCACTCAATAGCAATGTAATCTTGTCAGCTTTGTGTTCATCTATTTCAGTATTATTCTTGTCAACTTTCAGCTCTGTTTTTGAGGAGGTTTCTGTGCTTTTACATCTGCTAATGTCACCTACCACAGTTTCATCTTTAACAACTTGTAGTTTACTTTCTGTTTTGGATGATATGTCCATCACCTCCTTTTGTTCACTTGTACAAGTTGTGGATGCTTGCAAGATCACACCATTTTTCTTGATATTCTCAAGTGACAACCTTTTTACTTTCACATGAGCACCTTTAATGAAGTCTGAGAATGCCAATGACGATGGGCGTTTCTTGGTGCTGTCAGAGAACGAGAGAGAAATTTTTTTTCTTTTACATTTGTCAAAATCAGCAAACACGTACCATATCTGAAAATATGTTTATTTGCAGGCTACAGCCTAAACACGTACTAAGCAAGTATGTGAATTCAAATACTTTAAGTTACAGCTACATCTTTCTATTTCTTGTCAAGTAATATCATAGTGGATCAACCGCTAGAGAAGGATCACATTGAGAACATTAGATAAATTGTCAACATGTTTATGGCTAGCTACTTGAATAATAGCGCAGCCAGCCTTACAAGTACATATAACAGGACAATGCATTGGTCAAGCATTCAAACATTTGCATAAGGTATGATTCTTTTGTAAACAAAATTTTGCTTCTGTTTGACAAGTTTATGTTGTTAAAACTCAACTTACCACAAACTTTGAACATGTGTGTCTACAACAGGAGCATCGCCCTTAATAGACTTCTTTTCGCCATTTGTAGGGCTGGGAATGTTCCGATCCTTATTGACCTTTACAGCAGCATTTCTCTTCAAGAACAGAGTTTTTAAATTATTCAAGGTTGTCATCTCCCTGCTTAGCTTGAGCTCACTCTCTGCTTCCTCAGTGGACATTCCATTCTTGGCCTTAGACGATCGAGCATTGACTGCATCATCCCTGAAACCTTTGGCAAAGGGGTTGTAGTCAATTTTGAGTTGGGTGATGCGAAGGTTTTGATAGGCGGTGACCGCAAAGAACTCTGTCTGAGAAAAACGTAGAGTTACAACATTAGGCCTGTCAACTTGAATGTTTTCTGAGTCTTTGTCTGCAGGTATGATATGAAGTCGGGGAAGGTATCGGTGCATGGAGTGTAAAATAATATGGTCCTCCTGCTCCAAGTTGTTGCAAAGTTTCAGTCTGTAAAATGAAACAGGGTACTGCATCCAGTGTAGGCCAGTAGCAGGAGATTCTGGGTGTATAAACAAACGTGAAACATGAGGCTCAGCCTTCCCATTGGTTTCCCATCCTTTTCCACTCCATTTGTATCTGTAGTTATCAACTGGAACAATATCCATTGCCAACAAGTAACTCTGGAAAGGTTCCATTCCAGACAGACGAAAGCGGCAGTAAGGGAACATTCTACGACCTTGTTTGGTCAGAATCATCTCAGTCTGACATCTATAGAACTCATTCCACATACTGTTGTTGTCAAGTGTAGCAGTGATGCCCTTACATCTAGCATCTGCTGGCAAGTTCTCAGACTGGATGATATTGTTGCTGTCAGCAAATGTGGATGACGTTGAATGGATGCCTGTTGGAACAGAGCCAGCTGAGGATTTCACCATTTCATTTGCGTCACTAATTGCCATCAGGCTGCCCTTGTCTTTCCCACTATCACCAGACTGCAACTGTTTAAGGACAACAAAGATGGACTGTGGAGATGTAGTGGGAAGTGACAGTGTTGGGGCAGTTACGCCCTCTTCATGAAGCACCATTGCACCCTGCTTCTCTGTATCGGCCATGGGAGTTACAAAGACATCTGGAAAGCTTCTGACCCTCTCACCTCAAGGTATCTCAGGTCTACATCCTTAAAAAAACAAGACATACATAACATGGCACGGTCAACGTGTATTTAAAAGATAACAAATAGAAAGCTTAACAAGTACATTATATATTATAAAACGTTTTTTGTGTGTTACTAATTAGATTACTCTTCTACTAGTTACATGCAGTCCTGCTTGGCCTCTCTGTATAAACTTGTGAAAGGACATCATCTTCATTCCAGAAATGCATTACCTTGTCTGTTGACAAACCGTTTACACCCTACTTGAACAATTCTTGAATCACAAGTCTGGTGTGTAGTGTAAGGTTGCTTAGTGGACTACATACATCACAAGAGGTTATCCGTCACATCCCTCTAAGTAGGGCCTATTACATTAGTCCTTAAGCTAATACTTGTGAGGGTACCCAATATGTTGGACATATTTTGTGCACACTTGAATCAGCTAATAAAAGGTTTCATGTACACTTAAAAATTACAAAGGTGAAAGATTGGAAAAAATCTATACATGAACGGGGCTACCTTGTGGCTCGGGCTAATACAGTAAAGTAAAAAACTTGGTGTTTGGCTGCATTCAAGTCAAGAGGAACTGTAGACATATGGAGGAACTGATAACATGAACACATTTAGCTCTTAATGGGGATCTGCTGCCTTCCATCCATGGCAACCAATGACATTTGCCCTTTTTCCACATGGCATTAAATTGATTTCTATGATCTGATAACAAGGAGTGTCTGAACACAAGTATTCACAAAACTTACCAGCTGAAAACAGTTATGTATTTTGACTAACTTGTGATTGGATCACTGAAAACCAGTTGGTCAGTATACTTTCTAAAAAAAAAAAAACAGTTCAGCATATAAACCTGACTCAACCAATTTCTTGATAACCACCCACACCAAATAGCCTGGCTTCCGCGACTGTAAAGCTCATAGGAGCTTAGTCTAGCCAAGCTGCCTTACTACCCGCCTTCTAGAAGGCGGGCTCAACCTGTGTCCATCAAATGCCTCTGTATACTACTGGACGAAGACCACTCATTCCGATGACGTATGCGTAGCGACGGAACCTGAGGACACCGTAACCAATCGTAGCTAGCTTCATTAAAGCAGTCGGAAAATGTCTTTACTTTAATTACTTCTGCTCTGTTTTCAAAGAAAACCTGTCATGATCATTTCTCAAAACAACAGCAGAGTTGAACAATTGTTACACCCACCTCGTCGTGCCGGGGTGGGGGGGGGGCCTTGTTTCTCATTGGTTCCCATTTTTTTGGGAACAGAAATGCTCTAAAACGGCAGCTTGGCCAGTCTGACTTTGCTCGCGAAATTGAATGTTGCGTCACAGGAAGTATGGGCGGGCCCAGGCCACACACCAAATAGACTAGCTAATGAAACAAAACACTGCAACTTCACTATCATTAAATAATATGGCACGTCCTCATTCACTATGATCAACTAGTGGAGGTAAAGCCAAAATGTGAAAGAGAGATAAGTGAAACATATTAGTCTCCAAAGAAATAATTTCATTTTGGAGGTACTGTGTTTTCTGTTCATGAGGATTATACATGTGTGTACAGAATAGATACATGGGGGCAAATAGAAGTATGCACATAAGCAAGGAAACCTTTTTGGAAACAATGATTATTATTCTTGCACCTTCTTTTGGTGTCTCTAGTAGCATCATCATAAAAACAGTGATAGCCTAGTATTTTGAGTTTGAACACAAAAATCAAGAAGTGGACTTAACAAAATTATAAAATATAAATCAAGTACAAAAAATATTTTTGGTTTTAATTAATCCCTAATAAAACTGCTTCAAATTAAAGGGTTACTCCACCCTAAAATTAACATTTTGTCATTAATCACTTACCCCCATGTCATTTCAAATCAGTAAAAGCTTAGTTTGCCTTCTTAACACAATTTATGATATTTTGGATGAAAAAATATGTGACCGAATACGACTGTCCCATTGACTGCCAAACAATTACCACTGTCAAGGTGCAGAAAAGTCTCACGTTATGTTTAACATATGTACGCAGTTCTATGTTAGACGCAATGAAAAGATAAATCTTGTATGCATATTTACGCTTTGATTTGTACAAACAGCATAGTCATTATTTTGTTTTCTTTACGCACAAAAAAAATTCTTGTCACTTGATAACATTATGGTTGAACCACTGGAGCATTCAGACGACGTCTTTCATACTTCACTGTACCTGACAGTGGTAATTGTTTGGCAGTCAATGGGACAGTCACAAGTCTCCTGGTTTTCATCCAAAATATCTTAAATTATGTTCAAAAGATGAACAAAGCTTTTATGTGTTTGGAACGACATAGGAGCAATTGATTAATGACTAAATTTTCCTTTTGGGGCAGAGTAACCCTTTACACCATGTCCTATAGGGATGCAACGGTTTTCGGTAATTTATCGAACCGTTCGGTTTGCCTTGTTCGGTTCGGTACACCCACGTGAAGTGCAATATTTCGGTATCCTATTTCAGGCATTAAACTTTCATTTTAATTAAAATGGGCATTTTCTGTGTATTAAGCGCA
>JAUCMS010000031.1:1983168-2001641 GCA_032357445.1 Enteromius radiatus | reverse complement strand
CAATGAGGCTTGTATTATAAAATAGCTAGTGAATCTGAGATTTGACAAATCATATGACAATACAGTACATACTAATCAGTTTTAACATTCCCTTTATATAGTCTGATGTCTCGGCTCTTGCCTAAAAACGATGTCAATAATTACATTTAATTTCTAACCACTGAAAAAACATCTCTGCTGAGTAACATTCAGGATCTCCAGTTCCAGGTTCATATGTTACTACCTGTGAAAGGTCTCCCAGTGATGTGCATCCAGTGTGATGTACATCTGATCAGTGCTGTAGATCTTCTCTCCGTCCTTCATCCAGATGATCTCTGGTTCAATCAAATCCTCAAAGGCACAGCCCAGACGGGCCATGTTACCCTGAGTCACCGTTTGGTTGGAAGGATTTTTGGTGAACCGTAATCCTGAAGGACAGACAGTGTGACATGTTTCTAAAGCAAACTTATGACCGAAGTGAAATCAGGGCATATGGACATACTTGATAAGATAATTATGTGAGACAGCTGTAGCAAATGCTTATGCATAAATGCTTAATAACTGATTTTTGGAAAACAAATCTAATGCATATGATTCTATCTATTATATTATATAGGCTAGTTCACCTAAAAGACAGCAATATTATGGATAGGCCAGAATTTTATCTTTGGTTTCAAGGTAAAAACATCTTAATGGTGGATTGTTTCATTACAAACACACAGCTTTTTAGTTTCACATAATGTTAACTGATGGACTGTGATGTTTTTATCAGCTGTTTGGACTCTCATTCTGACGGCACCCATTCACTGCACTGGTGAGAAAGTGATGTAATGCTAGATTCCTGCAAATCTGTTCGGATGAAGTAACAAACTCACCTAAATCATTAACGGCCTGCAACATTTTCTATTTCTATTTCTGTGAAAAACATAGTAATTCACAGCACACGCTTTCGTGGTGGCTTTAAATGGCAAGTAAATCGCAAAAAAAGTCAGAGAATTGCAGAACAAGACATGTGCAATTTATATTTGATAAAAATGTATATGTAATCGGCTTAAAAAAATGGTAAAGAAATTTTAGATTTCCTTCAAGAGGCTTTTGTGCCCTTTTCTAAGACGTCTATTGTGTTTGCTTCATTTCTGGCATCTCTCACAGCGTGCACGTTCTGACTGAGGACAGCAGACGTCATACATGCTGCAGATGTCTGAAAGAACTCCACTGTGACAACACAACACAGCTGGCCAAAACATCTGCATCAAAGATCACATTCACTTCACGGGAAAGAGGAATGAGGAAGCTACACTGACCTGTTCATGATGTAATTCTACAATCAATAAAGTAGCACCTATCTATCTATCTATCTATCACTCAGCTGTAATAGAATCTAAATGGCTGTTTAAACTCTAAAAATGATGCATGACAAAAATGTGTTTTTCAATTTAACTAAACAAAGTGGACTCTTACTGGATACCTTCTCTGTGTACAATCTAGTGATTAAAATATTAAAAAATTAATTAAAAATCACGCTCGACCACAATTTTATATATATATATATATATATATATAGGCTATATAAAAACATAAACCTTTAGGCTCCATTAGTTTTGATTGGTAATGGCATCCTGTCAGTAAAACAAAAACAAGAAATTATTATGCGGTTAAGGTTTTAAACGAGGGGTATGACAACGTTCTGCTTTTGTTAATAATAAATGTCCCGTGTATTTACACTTTAACTTAACGTTAACTGGTATCGTGAATCACAGTATCCACGTCAACACATCATCAGTTAAGGAGTTAACGTTAAACAAACTCTGACTACACGAGAGTTATTATGATTAAACAAACCTACCGTCAATTCCCTCATTGAAGTGTAGTAAAAAGAGCAGGATACAAAGAGAAACCCCCATTATAACATCTTCTGTTAAAGACCTGAGTTATCTCCTTCACCTCACGAAACTTTGAACAGCGGTGATTAATGAATTAACTCGGTGTTCGTAAATCCCATTATATTCCTCACATCAGTTTCAACTTCAAAAGCAACCTCTTGTCTTTATTAAATCACGTTTCCGTGGTTAAACCGGTTGAAGTAGCATTTTGCTCACTGTTTTGATACATCCTACACGAGTTCGTGAGAGATCATCGTTCAAGTCAAGAAGCTCGGTTGAGAAAAACAGTAGCAATCATATGGAAACGCCCCCTGTATGTCACGTGACGCAACTACACCCAACAAGAGCATAAACATCAAAATATTATTTACTACAGGGGTTTTCAAACTTTTTGAAGCTAAAAGCATATTACGAATATTATACTAAAAAACAGCATCTTTTTTATTAAATAATTATATCCTGGCTTTTATAACATTATTTTGTACATTGTAGAAAACCAACAATAAATTCAAAATAAATTATAAAATAAAACGGTTTTTTTTTTACAAAATGGTGTAAAAGATATGACATATTAAATCATACAAACAGCATGTTTTTGCCAAAGTACTTAATTAGCTTTTATTATACTGTTTTATTATTTTATAAATAAACAAATAAATGGTCCATTATTTTCAATCATATTTCACGGATAAAAATCAATTAAAAATAATAAAACAAACTGTTTTATGTCATAAAAATAATAACAAATATTCAAAATGATTTGCATGAATTTTCTACAATAAATATAGTGTTAGCGTAGTTTAAAAGAATATACTGATTAACAGGCTCTTGCTTTTACATACTTTTTTGTTTACATTGTATTTTATTTTTTATTGATTCATATTTGTTATATATTATTGTTATTATTGTTGTCAATTCTTTATTCTGAGTTTGTCTGCAAACCACCTGACATTCTCTAGGGGATGAAACGGGACCGAACCCCTTCTGATCTAATGCTATTTTATAAGGTCCACCTCACAGAGTCCTGGGTCAGTGTGTGGATCTGTGTGAGTCAGCGGTGAGCGGCCTCTAGTGGTCAGACGTCGTTTTCTCGGTGCACCGGAATGAAGCGTGCCTCCGCGCACTGTAATAGGAAGTTCCCCTCCAAAACTTTTAGGAAACAATCCTGTCCGACCTGCACCAAATGAACGCCGACACCATAATCCTAATCATGGTAAGTCCGACAACGGTCCATCTTTCAATGTCCACTCCTATCGATGTCTCACTACATAAATATTCATGCTTTCACTGAATGACTAATGAAGTGTAAGAAAATAAAAGCAGTGCTTGTGTTTTGACGCCGCGTCAGACGGTGTGTTAGTATAGGAGGGATTTAGGCAGCAAGTTAAAAGCGCTAGTTTAAGTCTTTTGACTAGCTTCGGCTTGTTTTGAAATGGTAACACATTAGACCTGTTTGAAACATTCCAGCTTCGGTCAAGTGTTGCTTTGTTACACGTATACTCGTGCGCCGCTGTCTGGATGGATTTAAGGACTGTGGCTCAACACTCAGTGAGCTGCCTACCTAGACAGCAGTATGGGGCACTTGTTTTTGGATATCTTAAAAAAAAAAAAAAAAAAGAGGAGTACAGAATGTGCAGTGGTGCTAATAGTATGGCACATTGATGTATGACATGAAAATCATTTTGTCTGGATCTGTTAAGTCCTTGTATATCCTCCTGAGACCAGGAACAAAAAAGTAGTCTGATTTATTTATTTAGTATTTTTGGTTTTAAAAGTTCTACGATTTTGAATTTTTGCACTTTAATTTTTACTTTTTAACAGGGTGATATTAATTTCAAAATAAATGCATACACACAACATATATTTTATGTGTGTTTATATTAAATATTATTAAATTACATTTTAATTAAAATAAAATATAAATAGTATTTAAATAGTAATTTATAATAGTCATTTACAAACCTTTTACACTTTTATTATTGTTATTATTGTATTGCATATTTTGGGTTTTTAAATGAAATTAGACATTGAAATTGGTCAAAAAAAAAAAAAAACTCCCTTCTCATTGACCCATATAAACCAGTGATTAAAACTAAATAATTATGCATGCATTAATAATATTTCTTGGGCCGGGTTTCATAAACAGGGCTTAGCTTAAGCCAGAACTAGGTTAAGTTTAACATTAGTTAAATTAAGATATTTCAGCAACCTTCAATGTCTTCTCCAAGAAATTCAGTTGTGCATCTTGACACAGAACAATTATTTTAAGATAAGTCAAGAGCAAGATATTTTCATTTGTGACAGCTCAGACATGCATTTTAATTTGGGACTAACTTAAGCCTTGTCTGTGAAGCTGGGGGGGTTGGTGTTTTCAAAGAACACCTTGACGTATAACAAAATGATACATTTAAAACACAGCCATGGTGCCATACTATGTAGAAGTGGAACTCACCAGGTTTTGAGACACAGCCATTGTCTCCTCACGTGGATCATGTTGCATGCGTGTGCATGGGATGTGCAAGCTGAGATGGAGTATATAGTGTCCAGTCAGAAAACGTCGGCTTACTACACACACTAACACATACATGAATATTAGAAGCATGGCACGGGATGTTCAGTGTGCACTTCAGAGGGCAAAACACAAAATATCAACTTTGGAGAATGAGCTGTCTATAAAGTGAGTATGATGGGATCTCAGCTACAATGATGTACATAACGGGACATAATAATCTGTGAGGTTGCAAAAATGTATAGATTTTAGTTTACTGTTTATAGCAATAGAATTAATATAAAATATAAATTGCATTTAGCAAGGTGTTTGTAAAATCGGAAATGTTATTTGAAAGAAATTGGATGCCCCATTTTGTTAATGTTAACTGATAGCCATCGTCTTGTCTTCTAGATCTCATTCTAAAATGTTTAGGTAGTATTGGTTAATTACAATAGAAAACAGTGGTACAGAAATACAGCACTTAGACATTGAAGTCACAGTTCAAATTGACTAATCTAAATTTAAATCTTTATTAAAACAAGAGTTTTTGGTGCATTCACATTCTCTTGGAAAGTCATAATTACAACTTCCTTTCACATTACTTTGTTTTTTAACATAAAATTCAAGATTTTTTTACTTCATCTGCAAAATGATGAATAAAGAATACAAGTTGGGTGTGTGTTGAACTGGATTATGTATTATGGTACAATTTTATTTTGTACATGCAACTTCCCATATTTGTTAAAACAAATTAGTTTTATTTTAACAGTTTTAACATCAATACAGATGCCGTGTGTGACATATGATCTTTCCGACATGACTTGAAGCAGTATTATTCCCTCAAGTTCCCACTAGCAGAGAAACCACAGGTGTATTTCATTACATAAACTGCATGCTTGCGCTAGATTTCATTACAATAAATACCACTTGATTTGAGATTTTGTAATTGACATTTATTCAGATTAAGTTTGACTTAAGTAGAAACATTTTAAATCTGTTTATATAACAAACATTTAAAAAGCAAGTGCACTGTTTAATGCTGAACCGAATATCAGAAATATTAAACCTCTGTTCTGTTCTCTGTTTTGGTCTAATCCACTCCAGCCTCTGGTTTTTAAGTAATCTTCTTTCAAGCCCAAGTTCCTGAGTCAAGGGTCTGTCAATGAGAAAATATATAGTAATATATATATAGTAATATATTGTTTTGTGCAATATACAATAGTACTTTAGTCGCAATAGAATATATAATAATTACAGTGTAAAAAAACATTCTGTAGTATGTACAGTAAAAAACTATATAAAAAATATACTCTAACAGTATTTTAGGTTTAAGTTACATTTACAATTAAATAACATCATTTCATTAACTGATGTAATGTTAATATAGCAAGATTTTGAAGTACTGAAATCTGTATTGTACATTTGAAATACACTAATGAGCACCAAATGCTGCTGGTGATGGAAAAAGTCACATGATGAATAAAAACACATCACAAGCAGCAATCACAAACTGATTATGCAACCGAATATGCAACAAACATTAATTTAACAACAGGACATGTAACATACAACCCTAGTAAACACAACTGATAAGAAAAAAATAAGAAAAACCATCAAATTCGAAGAAAATTTAAAATGCAATGCAGGAAATTGGCAGTTTACCTTTTTTTCCCCCTGTAAATTTTACAGGAATTTACTATTAACCATTTAACAGGTTTTTACTGTAGCATTTTTACAGGTTAAAGCATTAAAATCATGGTCATTTTTTTTACAGTAGGCCTATATTTACAGTTTCATAAATTTTATAAAAACAAAAAAAAAAAGTTATGGATGTGGTTAATTCATTATTTTGTAGAAGCTGAGTTTTTAGCAAAGGTACATCGCCATCTTGCTTCAATAAAAATGACTGCATCTGATCTGATTTTGTAATTACTACCTGACTTAATTTCCTGAAAAGACTTAAATGCACCATGTGCTCTTATTCACAGGGTCCCTGCACAGTTCAAACACTGAATAGGGTATATAAAAGCTCACTTGATGAAATGTGTTGATTTGGAAATTTATAATCACATTATTATTCACATGGCACACTGCTCACCATTCAGATGTTTGGCTAGCGCTCGCTGGCGCAGATCATCTGTATTAATAACTGCCTTCTAAGAAAAATTCAAACCCATACCATTATAGGATTACTATATCATAGCTATATCATAACCCTTGTGCGTTTGAGCGTGGAATATACCAGTCATAGAAACCCATCCAGTATAAATGTAGCAGCTACTTTGATATTAGTAGTAATTGTAGGGCTGGTCACACACTCAACTTTTGATATGTGAGCCCTGAGCGCATGAGGACATTGCAGAAGACATTTGTCTAAATTAGACCGAGAGCTAGTATGACCACAACCCACTCAACACACTGAGCTCAAGCACTAGCACTGAAGAATAACAGCAATAAGTTACTGACACGCATCCTCTGTTGATTTTAGGGAAAGCTTCTCAGAGAGTGAAGAGGAGCTTCATCAGCTGTCATGGATGCACAAACAGGAACTGAAGGATTCACTGGTTGATATGTACAAATGTGAGTACGAACACAATGTTGTCCTTTTATGTTTGATAAAGGGGTTGTTGTTTATGTTTTATATGTTATCAATAAAATAACTTTTGTTTGTTAGTAATATACAGCATTCAGACTTTTGGAGGAAAGTGCATTCTTAAATATGGACACTAGAGGGCATCATTGTCATGTCATATATTCAGGGACAGTGCCTTCAGAGGCATTACTTCATTGTATTAACTCTAAAGATTTCGTATTTGTTGGCTTTAGAAAACAGTCAAATATCAGAGGGTGCTAAGAATGACATGTATTTGGAATGTCAACTTTTAAAAACATATAAAGGTTTAATAAAGCCTGCATATAACAGGCAGTACTTTTATTAAAGGTCATGTGGTATAAGATAATAAAAACATGACCCTAAATATTCATGTACCAAGGCATTTGGATGGTGCTCCCTTTGTCCTTTTGCTCAAACACCCATATGAACATCCATATAGCTTTCTACATTGTTCTGTATACTTTACATTATTGTTCAAAAGTTTAGGAAACTTATTTTTAATTAAGTAATACTTTTGTTTGGCAAGTACGCATTAAATTGATAAGTAACAGAAAATATTATTATAATTTTAAGAATTATTGGTATCTCTTTCTGTTTATAAAAAAACTAGTGGGGAAAACATATCATGGTTTCCAGAATATATTAAGCAGTAATATTATTAATAGGAACTGTTTCTTAAAAATCTAATTATCATATTATTAGTATGATTTATGAAGACACTGAAGACTGGAGTAATGATGCTGAAAATTTGGCTTTGCATCACAGGAATACATTACACAGTAAAATATATTACCATAGTTTTTTTTTTTGATAAAATAAACGCATCCTTGGTGAATATAAGATACTTTTTTAAAAGTTACTGACCCTAAATGTTTGAGCAGTAGTGTGTGTGTATATACTGAATAGAACTTAATTGTATATGTTTATCATGTATAATAATTGTAACGGTGGTTTGTTTGTTGTGAAGCTGCCTCTTTATACTTTGCGTTGGCACTGTCTAGTCTCCATCTGTATGATCTAATCTATGTATATAAATTGGAGAGCTTCACCGATCCTCTTATGAGCCTCTGTCTCTCGCTGTCAAGCAGCAACGTGCATTGTAAAGGCCACCGATGAAGTTCGATCCTTCATAGCATGACCTCTGTGTTGCGTGTGTTTGTTTTTTTGGGGAGTTAATGCCAGGTTAGCTGTTTCTCTGATGTGCTGACACATCCTGCAGCAGAACAGCCCAACCCAAAGCGTTACATCCTAGTGATGGGTGGAGGCCAAGACCTGGAACAGGATCTACTTAACATGTATCCTGATATCTTAGACGCCAAGCGTGTGTGTATGTGCGCCTCGGGGTATATGGCTGCATGCCTGATTTTTACGGGTTTGTGTTTTTGCTGCACAGACGTTGTCTGCCACTCATGCATACGCGCTTGTGTTTTACGCTCATTAATATTATCTGTAGGGGTTTTTTGCGTTGCAGTCACTTGTATTAAAGTCATCTCCTTCCTTTTTGGTGGCAGATAAGCATGAAGCATTTGATCCCACCCAACTCTCTCTTTAATCAGCTTGAATGTTTGTTTAGTTTAAGGCTTTACCACACATATTATCCTTTACCACAGATAAAGAGTGCACAGCTATCAGGATACAAGCGGCAGTTAGACGACATCAACATAACAATGCGCGTGTTTCTCTAAAACGACAAGCACATTTCTGGTTCAATTCTGTTTTGAACATGCATATAAGGATTGATTAGCAATATCAGCACTGTGAGTGTTGTATTACTATAACTATTAGAAAGCAGTTCTGTAAACAAAAATTTAATATCGGGACACAGTGCTGTTTTTTTTTTTTGCTCTCTGTATGAAATTTTGTATAAATCATAGAACTGTAATTGCATTTAGCGAACACAGACAATTGGATTAATACAAACAGGAAAGTAAATGTATATCCTGTTTAAATAAATAGGTGTCAATCAAATTAGTGAACCAGCATTTTTTTTATAATTGTCATTAAATGGCATATTGGTTTGTAAAACTCATTCTGCTTTAAAATCATTATCAGATCCAGTTAGTAAACTTTTGAATATACATATATAAAAATGTTTTATGTTCTGGCTCAATTTAGTTATTACTTTACATTTGCATTTTTTGGATATTAGTACATTAATTGGATGTATCAGATGATTATAGTAAGAGTTAGCCTATATACTTTATATATATATATCTGGCCATTTTTTGTAGCCTATGAATATTTGGCGCTAAACATTTTTAGATATTTTCTTTCAGTAACTTCGGTACTACTTTGTCAAACCACAACAATTTTAGTTAGTTAGTTTGTTTGATTATTATTTATTTATTGTGAATTTTCAGTATATAGTAAGCAAAGTGATTAACAAAAAACGAAATCCACCAACAGCAATGGATTATTGTATTAAACTGGTATTATTGTGAATTTTGACCTTATAATGGGCAAAATAAGTATTTACATTTCAGCAATTGTATGCATTTTGTGCCTGTTTGCCATGATTATATTGTTAAATACAGCTATATAAACACATTTGATCAACAGTTCTCTTTAAAAGTCAATATTGTCCATACACTTTCAAATTGTTTTCGAAGTGGCACAGAACAGCCAAATAAGGGTGACCCTACATCTTTGAACCCAAATCCAATTTTCACGCCTGTGAGGCTGCGTTTCTCTTGCGTCTGTTTCCCTGCTGATTTTATTTGTCTGACGTGGTTTGGGATAAGCGGACTGCTGTAGGCTGGGTCGTGTTATTACAACTGAGACGGTGGATTGTTTTCTTGCATGGGTAAACCGTCCAAATTCAAAGCACACACACACACACACACCAAGTCCATCATAACAAACACGCTAAGTTTCCTATGGAGCTGAACTGGCCTTCCCGACAAGAGCAAAAATGGGGCTACAGTCTCAACAAGCTTTGTTCTTAGCAGGTGGATCGACCTTTGACATAACCCGGCACGCCCCCCTCCCCCCGTGTGGGTCAGCAAACGTAAACGAACTGTTTAGTCCCATCAACTCGGCTCCTCTTACAGCGGTACGGTGTGGTCCCGCTCGGCTTTTCCGACAGCCACCCACCCTGATATCACGTCTCACTCGCTCTCCGCCGTGCTTAGCTTCACGGAGAGCGGGAGGTGCGTTGGCGACTCGTTCGGCTTCCTTGTGGGTCCCATTGAAGTTCAAAATCCCTAGAATGGAGTGCCGTGTGGCCTAACAGGCTTGTCTGCTCCCTAAGTGGGTGGTCCAGCCAGTGACAGAGGGATTCCTCAGGGCTCTGTCCTTCTCCTTTGTGTCTCTGTGTTGGTTTAAGGAATAGACCTAGGATGGGCACTGCTTAACTGTGGAAGCCTGGTTACTGTGATCTGAAACCAAACAAACCTAGCAGAAAGGCCAGCGCACTCACAAATGTACAAAGACTAGAGCTGTAAAACCCAACGAGAGGTTGGCATCTCTTAAAAGGATCTCGAAATGAAGATTTTTTTTTTTTCTTTTTTGTGGATGTTTGGGTCAGCCTTATAAAAACATGTTCAGGTCATATTTTTAAAATAAGATATTGTATTTTGCATGAAGATGAATTGTCTGTGCATTATGACGTTCCCAGATTGGGTTTTATTTATTTATATATTGATTTATTTATTCTCATTTCTTTCACATACTCATTTATTATGGCAGGAAATAATGATGCTTTGAAAAAAAAAATGCTTTTATTTAAATTATGATGTTGTTGTTATTATTATATATTATATACATTTATTGTAATACTATAATATTTTGTTATTTATATTTTATGTTAAATTTTTGCAGATTTAAGTAAATATAATGTTTTATAACACAACTTTTTACACTCATGGCTGACAGTATAGCCAGATATTGTGAGATTCATTAACTTGTGTGTATTTGTTTTCTCTTGAAGATTATATATCTCTCTCAAACAACAAAAACAATTACAGAAACTGTTAAAGTCATTAAAAATAATAATATAATGTAAAATATGTTTTTGTTAACTAAGGCTTATTTTGAAATGATATTGGGCCGGTTTCCCGGACAGGAATTAGATTAAGCCAGGACTAGACCTTTGCTAATTTAGGACATTTAAGAACATGTCTTACAAAAATGCATTATCTGTGAGCATTGTAAGACCAAACAATGGCAATGATGTATTTTAAGATATCTCAGTGCAAGCCTTTTCCAGTTTAGACAGCTCTTAACATTTATTTTAATCTAGGACTAGTCTAAAACCCTGTTCGGGAAACCGGCCCATAACGTTTGCAACCCAATAAGTAAAGTGGCTCCTAACTCTAAGCCTTTTTTGTGTATTATGAAATAAGCAAATTAATTTAAAATCAGCATCACAGGAGCTCTGATACATGAATTCTTAAGAGCTGTGCTGTTTCGGACTGACACTCGTATGATGCTAACACTCCTACCACCCAGTTGCGAGCAGGATTCCAGACGACCTAGTGATGGCCCATGAAACAGAGAGGAAAACAAACAAGGCTTACTTTGCTGTGAACCACAGATGCTTGGGAACTGTTTGAACAGGGAGCAATTTAAACGGTCACTCCTGTGGCCTGTGTTCAAACATCAAGTGGTAATGAGGACGGAGTGCCTGGTCCTGTTGCCCCGGCCTCCCCTCGGCTTTTCAACACATTCACGCTCCCAAAGGAGGCCGGCCGAACAATGATGGGCCACTTTCACAGAGTGGCATTTTTACAGCTTTTTTACGCACTTGTATTTCAGGAATGTTTAGTAGATGGATGGCACTTGAGTTGGAGAATTTATTAAGAGAGCGGGAACAGAGGATTTGAAAAGCTTTGGCCTGTCATTAAAATAAAAATAACATGTATCCACCTTATTTCGCAATGCGGAAGAAAGCTATATTCTTTGAAAATGCACGACTTCTAATTCATTAGCCTCTACAGGTAAATATCTAAAAGAATAAGAGCGTAGTGAATGGTACAAACCAATGTATTTATGATTATAATAGTAAATTAAAATAATATGATAACATATTATTATTATTATACATAAAATATGATCCCCTTTTTCGAATATAAAGCATCCACTGTTCTGTAAAAGTAATGTGGAAATTTTACATCATTTTTATCCATTAAAATTATTTATTTATTTAGTAATATAAGGCCTATTAAAGGCCCATACACACCAAGAACGATAATTATAATAACTATATAAGTGTCAACATCATTTATTTTAAAACATGTTTAATGATGATTCTCTTCATTCTCCTTTTATTACAGCAATACAGAATTAAAAATGCCTTTTAAAGTGTAATTTTTTAAAATTTAAATCTGCATAAAGATTGTTTTACACTAATAAAATAAATAAATAAGTTTAAATAAATATATGTTTATTTTTGCATAATAGTGATAAATTGGAGCAGATTTATGTTTTTACGTCGTCTGTCGCTTTAAATTCTTGAGCTCATTGATGAATTCTGATTGGCTGTCATTGTTTTTATTGTTCATTAGCCTTTTTGTAAATGATTCCTCCAATATTGTTTCTCTGCCATTTTACTATACCTTTAACGTTATCATTGTTGTTCTTGTCCTTGATGTGAACAGGCCTTAAGTGTATAAAGCTCTGAGTAAATTTCCCTCACGATCAGGTCACAAAAGGTCAGAAATACAGAGTTCATGAGGGTCTAGCTGTGGGTTAGCCAAGCACAGTCCTCTTGTGCTAAGTTCTTAATGCCTTGTTCGTTCTTTAGAGAAGCGCATCATTGGTGTAGATTTGATCTAAGCACATGTACGTGAGCATGTGTTCGGAAGAGACAGTCATGTGATTCCTCTATTGTACATCAGCTGCTCTGTAAATATTTGCAGTGATGTACATCCCTGAACACACAATACCTCCCACAATCCTCTCCGCATGTGTCCCACAGTGGCACCGACGTCGCCCAAGTGCCTGCCATATCCGAATATCACACATTTATATAAACTTTGTTTGTTCCCCAATGTTCTCCAGTTTGGAAAAGAACCCTGGAATGTCCTGGAGTGTTTTCTCACTTCAGCATCCCGCTGTTTAAAGCCGGTTTGTTTGAAGGACAGGTCGAAATCGCAAGCATCACTCATCCTTGAGGGTGAAAAAAAAGAGAAAAGCTGTGTTTGGATTTGACGCTTCTGCATTGCCCAAAGTTCAGCTTTGCAGTTCGTGTTGGAGAAAGGATTTCCTGAACAAAGGAAGATGTGTTTGTTGAGGATCCTTGCACCACTAGCTATGTGTGTGTTTTAGCACTGGGCGCTGAGGTGACATGCTCAGCAATCACGCCAGATTTTGTAGCCCTTTCAGTGTTGCTTTGCAAAAAGCAGGGTTAAATTTTGACTTGATATGAATGTTTTTCCATTGATGGACATTTAGGGAAATTATGGGAGTATTTGTGTTGACATTAGAACGATCAAAGTGGTCATTTGTCTACGTCCTTACAAAAAAATAACCACAGCAAATGTAGTTTCCACCAAACAGCAAGTCGCTACAAGTTTTTTTCCTGCTGTTAAATAGTGATGAATTAATGAGATTTCTTTCAAACCATCTGAGGAGCTTTTACTGTGCCTAAAAATAGCCAATATGTTTTTTTTTAGTGGACAATAACTACATTGATTTCTGTTTGTATGTCTATAAGCCAAGCAGATATGAGATGAGACGCCAAAAATGGTCTTATTTATTCAATATGATATCATCACTAGTTCATTATTTTGTGGGAGACTATAGTTAACCCAAAAATCTAAGTTATGTCATCATTCAGTCACCTTCAAGTTGCTCCAAACCTCAATGATTGATTGATTTGATTGATTTATGCTGAACACAAAAGCACAAAAGTCAATGAGGATCAGCAAGCTGTCTGGTTACCTACAATTTCAAAATATTGTCTTTATTTTATTTTTTATATTTTTTTATTACAGTGTCTCCAGAGGCCATGATGTACTTCAGATTTTTGTTTTGTTTTGCGTTTATTAAAAAAAAGAGTCAATAATGTCACTGGTTAAAAATAAATGCAGGTGTGGTCGATATATAGATATTCAGTTGCATAATGTGCAAAAATAACAAGAAAAACTATATATATATATATTTATTTATTTATTTAAATATTTATATTTATATAATATTTAAATATATATATATATATATATATATATGTCTATTAAGCCAATGCTATTAACTGCCTTATTTCTAAGAAGAAAGTAACAAATGTATAAATTAGCAAAACATGCAAAAAAAACAAAACAAACAGAATATATAAAGTGTTCTTTAACCTGTATTTATTTAGCGTATGCTATTTTTAGAGCAACCTTATTCATTCTAAGGAGACAGTAACAAATGTACAGAGACAAGCAGTCCCATCGGTTCGTTTTTATTAGAGAGATGTAGAGAGATAATGAGTCGAAACTTGCACAGCTTTCGATAGAAGCGACACGGAGTCGAGAAGGCGAAACACTTGGCCGGAATCTCTTTCATAAGACAGCTGACCTTGAGTTGACTCTTTCCCTGAGCCCCACCTCTCCTGTTTGGCGTCTCTTCGATGAGTAATAACTGTGTCACGGCTGGTGACGCCACCTTGCACTAGTTTCACAATCTTTGCCACAATAAGGCTTTGTTTTCCTGATGTTTTTGTGCCTGAGTTAAAATGCTCTTAAACTCGTACGTGGAAAGGAATGCGGTTGAAGTATTTTGTTTTGATCGGCGCATGAGCAAAGGTGGTGACAAACAAAATGATTATTTTTATCATGACATAGATCCAAGGGCCCACAATGCCTCTGCAGGAAAGTAAATGGATCAGGATTGTCTTCTCTACGTCTTTCCAAATCTAAAAAAAAGTTAGACGTTGATTAAAACGTGAATTGAGTTGCCTTTTTTTTTGTGCTCCAGAACTGTGAGTGTGTTACAGTGTTAGGAATATGAGCGAAATCTTCCTTCGCTCGCATATCGACTGCATTAAGCTCATCCTTAAATAACTCTGTTCTCCCTTCCAAATGTTAGCCAATGCAAATCTCAGCTTAGTCCATATTTACACAGCCAATTTTGAGGTTACATTCAGCAGATGAATTATCCAATCGCTGGAATATTCACTCTTGACATCGAATCGCAGAATTGAAATAAAATGTGCTGTTTGTCTAAGTGCTTACAAATACAGACCTTTTAAAATTAATTTTTGGTGAATAACTGTGACAACCTGACTTTGTCAGCAAATCAAGCTGTCAAAAGCGGCAAAATGTGCTCCAGGTGGATTGAAACGAATCATTTTCTGTATAAAATATAAGCACTGGCATTAAACTGATGTTTAAGAGATGTATTGGTACAATATGTAATACTGTGCAATAATCTTTCAATTATTTAAAAATTTAACACTAAATTAAGAGATTATTGATGGCGGATGTGAAAGAGAGAGTTTAATTAAAAACTGTGAGGTTAGAGGTCAAGGGTCATTTCTTGAATATAAGGCGGGCAATGTATTGATTCATTTTTATTTTACATTTTTTCAGATTTGAAATCAATACAACTCTGATTTTCCCAACATACTTTATGCTGTATTCACCATTACAAAGCACAGAATTATAGGATGAAAAAAATTCTTGATATAGATTTATATTGCATATGAATAAAATCTTTAATTAGCTTTATGCAGACGAGTCAAATCACTTAATCAGATTATATGTGCATTGTTTCAGCTTTGGTTTAGTTGATAATTAAGGTTTATCTGTATTAGTCCGACTGTATCAAGTTGTCATTTTTTCATGCATTGTGTGCAGCATTTATATTTGGCTTGAATCATATCACCCATGTCATAACTGATAATTGACAGGATCAAACACACAATACAGAGCGTTCAGGGTTTATCCTTCTGCACATCTTGGGGGGCATTTTGCCTGCTTTTATTCATTCAAAGCAGGCCTGTTTAAAGGCAGTTGTGGGGTGGGGGAAGCGCTTTCTTTGCTCCTAGCTTGGCTCACGCTTCTCTCGCACCCAAATTAGCTGGATATGGGGAAATTGAGGCACTCATCCTAGTAGATTTGGAGGGTCATTTCTCCTCCCTTGTTAATGCAGGAGGATCAGTGAATCGCGGCCTGATAGACGCCACCGAGGACGGATCCATCAGAGAGATCTGAGATGCTAGCGCTAGCTCATTTCCCACAGGCTCAATTCAATTATCACCGCGCCTGCTCTGAGAATGAGCTTTACGCCCGTAAGACACGCCGTCCTGCTTCACAGATCCCACTCTCCCTGCTAGACGTCTCCGTCATCTAAGAAACATAAGGCCTATCTGGAGAATTTTCAAGTAATGCGAGGAATTATGCTTTCATTTGAGAGACTGCGTAATTTTAGGCCTTCAATAAAGTGGCATTGATGGTCCTGGAGGTTTTCTATTACTCTCTTTTGATTAGCTACTCGTTTAACTAGCCACCTGGTAAAAGATTGTTTGAAGAGAAAAATTAAATGTAACTGCGAATAATATGCACATTGCAAGTATAGTTAGTCTCAAACTTGAACTAGAGCTACCTCTAAAATGTTGTTTTTGTCACTGAAGACGATGATGCAATTGTATAAAAGTAAGCTTTCCAAGTAGGAAACAATCTTTTTGATTTATAGTCTATTTGAGTGGGTTTGTTTGCTGAAGATCCAACAAGCACTAAACCCCCTCAAGTTTTATCTTTCATCAGAATTGGTTAATCATCTACTTGATCCAATCAATAATCAGTTAAGAGTTTCACAAGTTGAGAATTGTTTATGCAGGTTTTTTTTTTCTATTTGGCATTTCTACTAAATATGTTGGTGTCGGTTTGAAGTTTATTTGAGCCATATATGTTGCAGAGCCTCACTTTGATCTCAGCATCCATTTGAAGAATCATTAACTTTCATTTTTTTCTGTCTGAATTATAAATACTGTCTTATAGTTGGTATAATATTTAGGTCTAGATTCAGAGACTGACACCCTGTTAAAAAAAAAAAATCTATATATATATATATATATATATATATATGTTATTTATTAATTTATGATGTAAATATGAGAACACACTGAGTTTATGTCAGCTCAAGTGGAGCATGTCTAATGATACGGCATTGTGAAAATATGTATTTTACATTCTTATTGTGTTAAAAATATAATTACTGAAAAATAATGAATGTTATTATGATTCATTTAATTATGTAAAATATTTAAAAAATGCATTTTATAAGTAAGTTAATAATTTAATTGTTTTTATTTATTAACAATTTAAGAATTTTCGGTAATACTCTCATACTTTTACTGTTTAACCTTTGCATCTTTTTAAAACCAAGTTGTTATTTTGTTTCAATGCCAGTCGCAGATATTTTTGAGTCGGTTTTCACTGATCAGCATTAAAAGATGGAAAAAGGAAACAAATACCAGCTCTCCAGTGAGATAGAATCAGCTCACAGCACATGTAACTGATTGACAAAAACAGTTTCTATCGTCAATAAAATCTTTTGATCCAGGAAAAGTCAAGACCATTGAAAGCTTCACGACAGCCCGTGACAATCAAATTACACGGCGGGGTGCATCCAGGTGCTTGTGCGCACCTCCCCATATAAAAGAGCCTGTTTATCCATATCAAATCAATTCATGTCTTCCTTTTTCCTTCTGAGGCACAAGCATGCTGTACAATTAAACCTGCTTTAAGACTCTCTCCACATTAATGTCCGTATCAAAATTCATAAAGATTCGGTAAGACGAGAATCCTGAGCTCGTAGATTCACGGGGATTTCGCATGAAGCCCGTTTAATCAGGATAACACTGTTATTAATATTCATAAAGTCAGCTGGAATACAAATGACAGCCTGAAGAATCTGGAAACTTTTTGCGGAGGAAATGCATTAAATGCAGCTTAAAAAATTAATGGAGTTTAGTTTATATTAGAGGGAAACGCCAAACCCCCCTCATCGAGTGATTTGAAATTGGGCTTAGACATTTCTTTTTGAAGAATTCCATCTTTGACAGACATCAAAGGCATTTTCAATGAATGCGACGCATGAATGGTCATTTAAAAGGATTTAAAGAAATTACACTGCAATAATTGTACATGAATAATAAGTAGCCCACCGAGGCAATTAGCTTAAAGTCTACAAGACAGGAAAATGAAGATCACTGAGCGACAGCAAAGGACAAATTGAAATGAGAAAAGTTTGAAGGAAGGATAAAGTGGCTTTAAGTGGCAAGTGCTGTTTTGTAAGATTTTAGTCATCTTTTACATTTGATGCAGGCTTCTAAGCTATTAATGTTATGTTATTTACTCACGTTTCATCCCCGTGAATGAATATGGATTAAATATTCACCATTATCTGAAGGAAATGATAGTTCAATCTGAGAAGCTGCCTCTTTTGTGTCTTCTTCATACGTCAGATATGTTTCTAAATTGCTCTAACAGGTTTTTACATTGTAATTACCACAATACATAAAAAAAGAATATATATATATATATATATATATATAATGTATGTGTTCAGTGCATGTCTC
>JAUCMS010000031.1:1967662-1983068 GCA_032357445.1 Enteromius radiatus | reverse complement strand
ATTTTTTTTTTTATTTTTTTTTTTTTATTTTATTATATATATATATATATATATATATATATATATATATATATATTGTGTGTGTGTTTTTATGTTTTCAAACAGGTTTCCCAAAAAATCTTTGTCTGCCATTGGCCGGTCAAACAGATAGTCCCGCCCTAAGCTCTCACCATTGGTTGAGAAAGTGCAACTGTATGCCTTAATATTTATATTTTTTACGCTTGTATAACATCATATAACTTATGAATATCTTTCTGGAAATGAAGCTGGAATTAAACAAAGTATTTTAACATTCACACAATTCACACTCATTGAATTCACATTTAACTCCAGTTTGGGTACTTTTAACAGTTTAACTATTAGGTTGGCAATTTCTTTAATTATTTGAGCTTGTCTGAGCATTTTAACTATGATTTGATTCGAATCAGCTCTTCGGCTAGCCGCGGAGCCGCTGTTTATACACAATGACTGGTTATTGGCTTCATTGTAGCATGTCGCACTCCGCAAGCTTTGGCATGAATGCAGTTTTCGTCACTGCCCTGCGAGCACCGAGGCTAATAGCTCATTAATCTATCATGAAACTCCTGCAGATTATGTAGAAAATGTAGATGCGATGCTAATTCACCATCTGGAGCGGGAGCCGCAAAGAAACCGGCCTCCTATTGCACTCAGCACAATTCGAACTTTCATTAAGCCAGAACGAGCTCTTCCCTGTTTTTCAATATCGGATTATTGGATAGTATCAGTTTCATTAAGTTTCTTGGGGGGTGATTCTCTCAGGAAACGGTGTCAATCAATGAATCGGCCCAAATTTATTTGGTAAAGCACTCTTTTCTGGGAACTGTTTAACGTGTCTCTCTGAAAATTGTGATCATCAAAAGGTCAGGTTTGTATGCTTTGCCTTGTTTTTTTTCCCCCCTTTCTGTCTTTTCCAAAGCTGCTTTCTCTTGTTAGTGTTAACGGATTACCAGGCGTCTTAGCCGTACCTACTATCTTTAAAGTCTTTCTTCATCCTCGTCCTCCTCTCTTTCTCTGTGAAAGTGCGGTGCGCGGGGCCAGCTCCCGCTCAGAGTCTATCACTGAGATTAATGGAGCCCTGTGGTGTTTGGCACAAAAAGGCAGTTGTCCGTTCACGCCTGACTGTGTCTGAGGCTGAATAGCGTGTGAGCGGTATGAGCTGTGTGTGCTGGCTTACAGCGAGGGGATAACGTTCCACTGGCATCTGCCCCAGGGGTCACCCCCACCCGCCTCGCGCACAACCTCCCAAGAGCACTCACTTTTTATGTCTTCTTAGCTCTCTTCTGCCAACTTTCTCTCATGCTGTCCGCCGTCCCCTCTATCGTTTTCATGACCTTTGTTTCCTTTTCCCAAGAACCTGATCATAGCTTGTCCTGTGGTTTTTACGTACACCATCTATAAGGAGGCTGAGAATTAGAATAGTTGGGCTTTTCACTCTTAGATATAAAAGTTTCCAAAGGGGCTTTCACAGCGATGCCATTTTAGGTTGACTTTTAATGAACAGTTCTTAAAAACATTTTTAGCGAAAACACTCTATAAATTAATTTTCTACACTCATTCAGTCCACATCTGTTTGCTTTGTGGTCATTCGTGTGCTTTAGTAGAAGCTGTTAAAAGTTAAATAAATAAATTAGCTGTTAAAAAAAAACTTTCTTATGCTTACAACCATTGCATTTATTACAAATACTGTAAAACAATATACAAAATATATTTAAAAAAATATATATAATTTTTAAATCTTAAATAAGTGGTGTTGTTTTTTTATTAAAATGTTAAAATGTAATTTATTCCTGTGATGCAAAGCTGAATTTTCTACAGCTATTACAGTGTCACATGATCCTTCAGAAATCATCATCATCTAATATGCTGATTTGCTTTTTTCAAAATTAATTCTTACGAAAACTTTATTTTTAGATGATTCAAAAGAACAGCACGTTATACCATATAGCATAAATATTTTTGTAGTCACTATTTATTTATTTATTTTTTTGCATCCATAAATTTCTTCCAAAACCAAATCTTCCTGAGCCCTTAATTTTTTGTACATCAGCACAGGAAGATCTTATTTTTGCAGAGAAATGCTGTAAATGCCATGTGTTCAGGGAAACACATTTCTAAATTATTGCTTTGGCTAGCAATTGCTCTTTGTAAGTACAGTCTTGGAAAATGCTGTGGGAAGTGGGAATCCTTCAGAAGACACTGGTGACCTATTAAGGTTTTCCTAACCAAAGTGTTTCCCCCAAAAAAAAATAACCGACCAGGAAACACGAGGTAAACATTCTGCGTTTGCCAGATTCAGTCCGACCCTTTTCTTGAAAACGTTCCGCGTTCTTCATTTGGTTTGTAAATGTGACACCGCCAAGCACCTACAGTTGACAGAAGTGAAACGGCAAGTGTTTACGTTTGTAAGCCCCTGGTGTGTGTGTTGTGTTAAGAAGTTCTCGTCTCAGAAGCTCCACCACTAGAGGGAAGCTCTCCACCACGGCTCCTACCACCAGCGATCAACAGGCTCTGCTGTCTGAATGTCAGCGTTCCTGCTAATTGCCTCCTGTCTGTTTGTTGCTTGCTTATGAATTAGCTTCCGTTCACGGAACTAAATTATCCACCATTATTTAATTACACCTGAGTAGATGACGCTTTAATTGGCGCTTCCTGACTAGGATCTGATATGGCTTGAGCTGTATTAAATGGCTGTTTACTTTTCTGATAGCTAAAAGCATTAAAACGATTGCATGGTGGGATTACGCTTTGTTAATTGCCCTCGTTCATTAGTCCTCCATAAACTGTGAGGTAAAGCACTGGTACACAGTGGATGAGATAAAGACAAAGTCTTAAAGCATAATTTCACACGGCAAATTAAAAGCCGCCTGTCTTGTTTTGCTGCCTCTACTCCAGAGGTTATTAAAGATTGCCCTCCACCAAGCACCCCGAGATCATATTGACAGGCTGTAATTAATACTAACCTTTCTAAGTCTAATGGAAAAGGAGTGAGCTAGAGGCTGTGATGAAAAGCATTTTTTTCTTTTTTTTTTTGCGCAGTGAAATTAATCATATCCCTTCTATATATTTCCAGCTAATCCTAAAGTCAATGAAGAACTGAAACAAAGGCTGCCGTCCCCTGTAAAGCACCATTGTTCAGAGACCACACCACAACTTGGGTAAAGATGCCTTCCTCGGCTCATTTTACACTGTTTGTCAATGGCTTTCTTCCACATGTTACAATTAAGGACGATTTTTTAATATGTGCGAAATGTTTATCAGTGTACATTGCAGGCGATGATTACACGCTGTAATGATATCTTTGCAGAGATGTGTTTTCTAAATCCAAAACGGTGTTACAATGTTTAAAAATCTGCTGCTAGTTTAGTTTGTTCATCTTTAGTGCGACGCAAATGTAATTTGGTTACAGGTGAAATGTTTGTGCAGAAAATGCATGCAATCGAAGATTTCATGTTAATTATTTTAAAGCACTTCAATACTTTATGGACTCGAATTGTATTTAAGTTATTATTTATGGCAAAAAGAATGCAATGCATTATTTTTTTTTTCAACTAGAATTCTGTGTTTGTTTTTTGGAAGTATGCATGTTGTATACTATAATGATGAATTAGTATTTTGGCTATGTTTTCAAATTTATAGTGTTATATTTTTATTTACTCTTGATACTGATTGTTGCGTTTGTTTTGCAAAAGAATAAAAAGAGTTAACTCCGTCCTCTTAGAGTCAGAACTCTTGAAGGTCTTTGATATTTGCTTCATGTCCTCGCTTTACTCAGCGCTTTGAAACAAAACATGCAGGTCCTTCAAAGCAGTGTCATTGATGTACAGTTTGTCAATATCCTGTACCTGTCTTCACCTGAGTGTGTCAGACACAGTGCACTGCTGTTAGATATCGAAGGGGACGAGCAAATAAAAATGTTTATTTTGTATATTTGTTTTGCATATTTATACATTTCACTTTTTTTCCTAGATCCTCTTTAGGAGAAACTACTTCAGCTGCATCCCAATATCAAAGTTTATCAAAAGCCCTGGAGGAGAAATTCATACAAGGTAATAAATTATACATTATAATTGCTATCAAATAAACAAAATTAAAAAGTTATTTTACCATTATAAGGCTCTTTTTTTTCTTGCCCCATGTGTTTACTATTTATGCTACCACCATCTCCTCTTGCATTTTTGCCAGAAGGTTTCTGTTTTTCTGAGTAAAGAGTTGTTTTACAGGCTTTTCGAGGTCTAAATGCTCAATATACTGTAGTACATTAACAGTTATTTACATGTATTTATTTATTTTACATTATTTATTTACATTATTCCATGATGCCGGGCTGCTGCGTAATAACTTTACCTAGGCCATAACGCTGTAGAAGAGCCACTGTTTAGATAGACTGGTTGGAATGACAATGAGAGATAAACAGAGTATTTACCAACCCTTCACCAGACGCTCCTGATATGCAAATTTATTCTGCCTCGCTGCTCAAATATACATTTGGGCTGTTGGTGAAACACTTCAATCTTTTTGCAGGCGGTTAATCAGCCTGTGTTTGATTATTAGTGACAGACATTAGTAAGATGGCACAAGACCGTTGGTAGAATGAATGGAGGAAGTGATCATGTGTGGTATTTTTTTATTTATTTATTTTTTTCATCATGTCATCATGTCTGGTGAATGCCTGAATTAAGAATGCTTTTTAAATGGCAGTTACTTTCCCGAATGGAATTGGATTTAAATTGAGGCAGGAAACAGGATTTAGAATTCTAATTTTCAAATAGCACAATTTGAACTGTTTTGGATTTAAAATGTTGTATTTATTTTTAATTTTCTGCTTGATAATTGATATTATATTTTAAGTCATTTTAATGTAGTTAGATATTTTATAGACCACTGTGTAAAAAAGACTTACACAGTAATTTTAATTACTCAAAATGATCTAATTAAAATCCTTAAAGCCTATTTTTTTTGTTGTGATGGATAAATCTGTACTAAATTTCTTTAAATTACAATTTAGGAAATTCCTTTTCCTGTCATTCAATTCAATATCATATGGTTTGTGGCCAATTCGCTTCAAATTGACACTCATCAAATGAAAGGGAGCTGATTCTTCATTTCTGAATTTGCTCTTAATGTTTTTCGCTCGGTTCCCATAGGAAATGGGCCTTTACTTTGCACGCTTAGATTAAAAGCCCCGTTCACCCCATTTGTGAGGGAAATGACGCTTTAAACACACATTCTCAGGGGCAGTTACCTTTGTGAGAGACACCCAGAGAGGGAGATAAAATTAAAGAAGTAACCCAGGTTAGGGAACAATGTATCCAAAAGTCGCATATTTGCAGTGTGACAAAGGGCTTCTATAAGTGTGTTTGGCGTTATTATTCATGGTTTGAATTTGGTGTTTGCACGGGTGAGTCTTACGGGGAATACTAATAACTGTCTCCAGCAATCCTGAGAGCAGAGCCCTAGCAACAAAGCCATGAGGCAGACCTCCCTGATCTCGACTTCAAAACCTGACCTTTCGCTAAATAATTGTGGCGGCTAAGCTGGAGCTTTTTGGACATCGTGGTCGCAGGACTCGAGCATCACAACGCATTTATTAACGCGGAATGATTCCCCCTTTTTTTGATGCTTTTGATTTAAGCACTGTGTGTTTGAGTTTTGCTCAATTTGAATTGCATTGATGTTGAACTGATTTATGTATATTTTATAATCTCAGGACGGCTTTTTTTTGGTGAAGCACTTGACCCTTTGCATGCACTAAGCGCTACTATCTTGCTTGTAGATGTTAAAGCTGGAGTGTGTAATTTTTTTTTTTTTTTGTAGGTTGATTTCAGTGAATTTGTAAACATTGTGGCTTTGTGGCGTTATGAAAACATTGCTCTGTTTGTTGAGCATCCCGACCAGCCTCTCCCATCAACACTCAACCAATAGCGTGAATTTGAGGGAGGGACTATCTGTTTGGCAGGCCAATGGCACACTGTAAAAAAAGATTTTGTAGTTTTTACAAAAACAATTTGGCAGCTGTGGTTGCCAGAATAATTTTGTAAAAAATACAGAAAAACGGTAAACACATTTACAGACAAAACCTGTAAATTTTACAGTATAAAACTGTCATTTACAAACCAGTAAATTCAACAACACACGCTGCTATTAAAATCTGTTTTGTACCTTTAATGTACCAATAATGGTGGTAAAAGAGAAAGCCACATGATGAATCAAAGCTCATCACAAGTAGCTTCACCACAAGCAGAAGAATATACTAAGGTGCACATTAATATATACTAAGGTGAGTCATTCATGCTAACACAAAACACCTTCATGGTAGCACACACACTTAAATAACGTTCATTAAACAACAGAAGGTGTAACATTAAAGTCCAAATGCACATAACTGATAGTAAAAACTATTATAAAAACATGTTTATTTAAGCAAAATGATCATACAGAGATTCTGGGAATACAGTTTTGGATCATTAATTATGCAATGCTTTGTACTGTTTGTCTAAAAACTGTACAATTAACAGCATTTTACTGTAAAATTGCATGGTTAGATGTTGTACAGTTTTCCCTGTATATAGTACAGGAACTTACTGTTAAGCTTTTAAGTCTTTTACCGTGCGGACAAAATCAGGAAACCTGTTTGAAAGACATTAGTTTTAACGCATTTTAGCTTGAACACCCTCTGCTTCTCACAGTTTCAAGTCTCTATCTTCACTAGTATCTCATCACAAATTTGCACTCGTTTAAATATCTCTGATTCAAGGGCCATCGCTCTTTGATCACAAACGATCCGGGTCACATCCAGCTTTCCCTGAGGAGCACAGCACGTTTTCAGAAAGGCTGCCAGAGAGACAGGCCTCTGTGTTTGCCTCTCCGCCTGCATCTCTGGCCCTGAGCGCTACAGAAACATTGACAGAGGACCTCGTTTTCCCCCTCCTGCCAGTCACTCGGCACGGATCGCCACATTCCCTCATGAAAGACGGCCAGACCTAGTTTCCTTTTCAGAGAGCTGACGCAAACCAACCAACAGAGCTGCCTTTCAAACCGTCAAGACTGTAATCTCCCAGCAGAAGAATGGAAGTCTTATATGTTATGGTTGCAACGTCTTTCTTGTGGGTTTTCCTTTTTATTAAGCCCCTAAAGCTTTTTCTGGATACTAAAATACTTTTTTTTTTTTTTAAATATACAGAGTCAGCTTTAGGTTGATTTCACTGAATAGTCTAAACAGTGTGGTGCTTTTGAAACATGCTCTATTTGTCTGAGCATTCCAGCATTAACTCAACCAATCATCTGTTTAGCCCACCAATGACAGCCAGGAAAACCTGTTTGAAAAACAGTAACTATGTTTTTTACTAGTTTATAATTGTGGAGGATAAAAGAATTAAACTTGGGAAGGAACTGTTCACCTAAAAATGTATTCTGTAAACCTTAATGATTTTCTTTCTTATGCTCTTTCCCTTATAATCCAAAAGTGACTAAAAGCTCCATAAAATCCTAATATCAGGAAAAGGCTGAAAATTTTTGTTTTTCAGTGATGATCTTTACTTCTCTGCAGTCCTCACATGTTTACATCAAATACGGCAGTAAAAAATAAATAAATAAATTTTATATATATATATATATATATATATATATATAATATATATCATGCCAAATTTGAATTTGTCATACCTGTATGTAGCATAGCAGCACTTGGTGGTACTATACTGTACAAGTGAAGATTATTGTGTTACTGTGGCTCTTACTTATTCTTAGTTCTTTGGCACAGTATCTAAGGCTCCCAGTCCCAGAGAAGGTTTGATGCTCAGACTCCCTCCACCTCCACCCGTGCCAGGCCCAGTTGCAGCTGAAGTGAGAATGATGGAGGAGGAGAGACGGTCTCCACAGAGACCCGCATCACAGCAGGAGCAGGATATTAACGAGACAGCCAGCAGTCCGGTCCTCACACCTCGCATCAGCAGGGCAGGGTCTGCTGCTCTCAGGTCAGGAGAACAGAGACTCACTTACACTGAGCAAGCAAAATCCAATCATTATTAGGGCTGAAAAGTTCATTTAAATTTTAGTTAGCAGATTTTATTTTTATTTTTTTAGCCTCAGCATTTGTTTTTACTTTTATTTTCCCCGCTACATTGAAGCACATCTCCTGTTCTAAATGAAATACTCAAATACCATACTGCATACTGTGTACTATGTTAAAAAAAAAGATGTAAGGAAGTATGGAAAATCAGTATGCAGTGATAAGCAATGATAATGCTTCACTGTCATGTAGTATAACTACTAAAATATATACAAAGAGTTTATTTGCAAAAACAGATAACTCAGTTTTTTTTTCAGTGTTAGCTCTTTTTAAAGTTATTATCAGTCAAACGTTTGAAAATAGTAAGATTTGTAATATTTTTTAAAAGATGTTTATGTTCTCAAGGATGCATTTATTTGCTGAAAAATACAGGAAATATTTTAACCTTTTTTACATTAATGGGTTTCCATTTTAATATACTTTAAAATGTCATTTATTTCTGAATTTCCATCAGTCACTTCTCCAGTCTTCAGTGTCACATGATCCTTCAGAAATCATTCTAATATGCTGATTTATTATTAGAATTAACTATATTGGCACTTATACAACTACATAAGTTGTGATGGCAAATGTTTTTTTGGAAACTGCAATACTTTTTTCTTAGACTTTTTGATGAATAAAAAGTTATAAAGAACAGCATATATTAAAAATCTAAATCTTTTGTAACTATATAAATCTTTGCCATCACTTCCTATCAATTTAACACATCCTAGCTGAATAAAACTTTTAATTTTTTCAAATAAAAAAAATTTAAATAATTTTCTGGCCCCAAACTTTTGAATGGTGGTGTATATTGTTAGAAAGGATTTCTATTTAAAATAAATGCTTTTTAACATTTAATTATTTCCAAAAAAATATTAAGCAGCACAACAGTCAAATTAAAATGATTTCTGAATCATGTGACACTGAAGACTGGAGTAATGATGCTGAAAATGTAGCTTTGTATCACAGGAATAAATTAGATTTTAATGAATATTCAAATAGTAAATTCTTATTTTACATCGCAATAATATTTCACAATATTACATTTTTCTTGTTTTTTTTTTTTTATCAAATAAATGCGGCCTTGATGAACAAAAGAATCATCAAAAAATAAAAATCTTACTGTTTCCTAACTTTAGACTGGTAGTGTTAAAATATATATTATGTATATGTGGTTTTAATGTTTATATAAATATAAAAATAAATAAATGTATTAATAAATATATATATATATATATATATATATATATATATATATATAATAAATATGTTATAAAAAAGATTACTTTTGAAATTGTCAAATGGAGTGCATTGCATTGTGGGATACATTATACCATACAGTCTGCTCTGTTATATACCACACAAATGTAGTAGGCCGTGGCCGTCCAACTGTTCTGTGTTTACAAAAATATGCATATTGTGCGTAGTATTAATATTGAATACTAATTTCTTTTAAAAATAGTATGTTCTTTTATATTCTTTTAAAAATAGTGTTGCAGACATATGCAATATGCAACAGTTGTTTAGTTTTATCTGTCTTAAAGTACTATCGAGAAGGGCTTTATAGAAAATGAATATAGCAGTAATATTCATTTTTAGCATGGTTGTCCATTGTAAGATGATTTTAATTATTTCGCTGCCTGAAACTATAAATATAGATTCCAATGCATTTTCTTTGCCTCCTTAATAAGAACTGAATCGAATTCCTGGCTACAAGAGGGAAGTAATTTACCGTGCAATACAGTGCAGTAATACTTTAATATTACCTTAAAGGTCAACTGTATGATTTGACTAATATCTCAAAGTAAATAAGTCACAGTAATATTCTTGAAAGTGGGAGACCGCATCCCTTGTGTATTTGATAATTGCGTGTCAGAATGTGAATGATTCATTTTTTGTTGCCCGTTTGGGAGTCTAATATACGAGTGTTTCTAATGAACTTTTGTCTTATCTGAAGGCATGCTCATGCTCACGAGGACCAGGGAAATTCCAAAGTTTTCAGTGACTCCAAAAAGCAAGTACCAGTTCTGGATAAAGAGAAGAACATTGCCTTTCTCTTGAAGGAGCTGGATTCCCTTAGAGACCTCAATAAGAAGGTGAATTCACATGTTAAGAAGTACATAAAGTCAGTCATTCCGGGCCTAATAGACCTTAGTCAGGTTAGACACCATACGCTCTCAGACCTGGGGCAGTACCTTTTCAAAAGGTACATTTTGTACCAAAAGGGTCCGTGTTGGTACCTTAAAGGTACATAATAATAGCTAAAGTGTACATATTAGTACCTAAAATGCTGCACTTAACACGGATGAAAACGAGGCTGTGATGCATCATGTAATTTTCACAATTCCTATCTGTCAACCCTGCTGAAAAAAACAGCATATGTATGTTTCGATGCTGGTTTAAGCTGGTCGTTTTGCTGGTTTGCCAGAACGTGACCAGCATAAATAAGCAAAAAGGACCAGTATAAACCAGCTTGAACCAGCATCAAAACATACCTAACCAGCATATGCTGGTTTTTTTTGTGTATTGAAAGTTGTCTAAAAGACATTTCATTAGCTGAACAATCGCTATATGTTGTTAAACAAGAGTAAAATCCATTAAACGCACTATATTCTACTCCTCACAACCTTGTTTTCATTCCTGTCTAAGGTTTATTAGCCCTTCACCAGACACTACAATTTTACTTGTTGATTGATTCCAGTTAGAGAGGAGACTAGCTTTCCTTTTAAAATATAGGTTGTTAGTCTTGTGCTTCATGAATTGTTTTCAACATATTATTATACTGTGCAATTCATTTGTTTCCTTTTTGCTACATGAACACAGTTTGGGCTTAGATAAACGTCATAGCTCATTATGCTAAAATTATTTCATATGTGCCTTTTCAAGCAGCTCTGCTTAAGTTAACAAACATTGCCATACTTTCTGCAGTTCACACTCAATCTGTCGTCTTATTATCTAATAGCACTAGTGTCATCCGTACCCTAACCATACATCCCATATTAACTTACTAACTTTAGGTAGCTAGGATTGTTAGTAGTGCAGTACTGTTTAATGACCAAATTATCTGTGCTTGTAATCCATTTTGTGTCTATAATTTTATGACTGGATTTAGTTTAATTCATCAGGAGTTGATTGCATCATAAAAAGTCATCTCTGTAATTCAGGTGGCTGGGAAGAGACTGAAGTATTTGTTGGCCTCTAGTAAACTATTGCATTCTGCTTTATATAATTTCTTCACTGTCGTTCTTTCAGGACATAGGACTTAAAATTGTGTTATTTTGTGTATGTGGCATATCTGCACCCATCTGGAGATGTGTCGTTTGAGGGGTCGGAGAGGGGGGAAACGACTGTAATTGATGTCCCCGGTTTGCAAGTAGTTGTGATTCCTGACAGAGGGGCAGGAACATGTCCCAAGAGTGTGTTTTTGCTGGCAGTGATCTGAGAGGGCCCTTTGAGGACTCCAACCCCATCATGTTTTCAAAGTCCAGGAGGACAAAAACAAACGGGATGGAAATATTTAAGACAGGAGGTTAAATCTATCAATGAGAGACTCGTAAAATATCACTCACCAATCCAGACTTAGAGCCAAGACATGACAGTTCCTCTTTTGTTTTACAAGACGTTCTGAATTATATGATGTAGTGATGTAAATACAAAAGTCGTGGTTGGCCGATATGAGTTTTTTAGTGAGAGTGTGGCCAGTAGATGCCAATATGTGATATTCAGGTCATAACTCACTTAAAAACCCTGTTTATTTTAGAATGATTACAGTGTTTTACTTGGGGTTAGGGTTTTTTTATATAAAGAAATTAAAACTTTTATTCAGCAAGAAATATTAAGCAGTTATTAATTAAGCAGAATTAAAGAGATGCATTGCAAGAATTAATAATATTAATAAAGAAATAAAAATATATTTTTGAAATTATAATAATATTTTGTAGTATTGCTGTTTTACTGTATTTTTGACCAAATGCAGCCTCAGTAAGCATAAGACACTTTATTTTATTTTTATTTTTTGGAGTGAAATATAACTTTTTAGTGGTTTCATGCAAAAGTGATTAATTTTCAGTTTTTGGTAGGCTGGAAATAACACAGATTAGTGTTCATCTAACTAGCAGGTTTGTTTATTTTGTTGACCTCATAAGTGTAAATAAAGTTCTACTTCTGTCTTGTGTGTCTACAGCTCCAGGAGAAGTTGGCGCTGAAGGAGAAGGAGTTGGAAACCAAGCTTCTGGACTCTCAGCTACAGGAGGCCGGGCTGGAGGCGCGTGCCAGTGAGAGAGCAGCAGGTAGCTGAAAAGATGGATGCTGATATGGTTGAAAGGAATAAATACTAAGTAGACTCATTTCATATGGCAGCATTTACCTTTTTTTGCATATTTAGTGTGAGGTGTGACATTGCATAGATCTCTAAATGCAAACGTCTGACCTTCCAACACAGCTGAAGAATAAACACTTTTAATTAATTAGTTAGTACATGTCAGCAGAGCCCGAGAAAAGCACACTCTGACATTTGTAAACATAAACCAGTATGTCTAACATAAAGCGCCCTCATCAGGAGTGATCATTCCTCTCTGTAACTGATTATTTTGTCAATGAAATGTACACGCTCCTCACCTTTGCTGAACAAATATTTAAATTTAGCCAATATTCACTTTCCGTTTAAACTTAACTAGCTAAAAAGCGCCATCTCACAGTTTGTTAATTAAACGGAAATACGTGGCACGTGACATATATGACACGCAATTAGGCAGCCAAATTGTTCGTTTAATAAGGCGATGATAATGCATGTATTCGCCGCCCTCATTTCAATATGATTTGTATAGTTGGGGTTGGAGATGTTTAATCAGCAAATTCCAGCAATATTGATTTGCTTTGTGAACTTTGTGGTGGCTTAGTGTGGGAATGACTGTTTATCGTAACATGCAGGAAAGAATTGATGCGAGTGCCGCTTTCGGGCGGGATTAGAGATGGTGCCAGGGACCGTTTGGTAATGCCAGAATCCTGTGGATTTTACCAAGTTGTCTGGCTGATTTTGGTGCAGGTCAGGTCGGGTGCGTGAGTCAAAATCAGAGCAAATTTGAGATCAAACCTCTCTTAGTTGGAAGAAACTTTGCTCTTTTTCTGTTGTTTTGATTCAAGCTTTTCTATGTACTTTCTTTGTTTTTGTTTCCCTGTCATCTGTCTTTTGTCCATTTTAATTCATCAATTCCTTTATTTCATCATTCATATAGTGGCCTTGATGTGTAATAATGCTTAGCAAATTGGATCATTTGTTTGTTCAATTGTTCACTCAGTCAGTCATTTATATTTTTGGAAATTGATTCATAGATAATTTAGCTTGTTGGTTCATCTGTTTATTTATTTATTAGTTCATTTCTTTGCTTTCATTCATTCAGTTGTTTGTTTGTATGTGTGTTCGGTAATTTATATCTGCTAGTGGCCTTTGTGGGTAACAATGCATTGGAAATTGACTCATGAAGACTTACTATTTGTTAATTTGTTAGCTTATTTACAGTATATTACTTGCTAAATTGCTTGCTTTGTGTTTGTTTGGTCACTCAGCCATTAATATTTGCCGGAGGTTTTGTTAATTAAATTATTTGGTTGTGTTCATTCATTCATTTAGTCATTTATATTTTCTAGTGCTCTTTGTCTCCAGTGTCTCTTGAAGATTCATGGTAGAGTTGTCAGTATGCCCATGGACCCATTCATCGCTCGTTTGTTCATTTCCTTGTTTGTCCGTTCATTAGTTCATTCATTTGTTCATTCGTTCGCCAGGGGCCTTCGCTTCCAATATTGTTTTGGAAATGCATACGTCAGCATGCCCGTGGACCTTCTGAGGCCTGTAGGTCAAACACAGTCATGTTTGTCCTCCTATATGAGGATATTTTTCAGATGGTTTCTGACATCCATGAGCCTGGTGTAATTGCTCGCTGTTCTCGTACAATGTTGATAAACCAGAGTGTTTCCATGCTGAAATTTCATAAATAAAATGTCTCCACAGTCTCCAAGAGCCTGCAACTCTGACTTCAGGGTGTTGCTGCTGTTTTTATTGCTCTGGGCGCTCGTGCACACACACACACACGCACACCTCCCCAGGGGAAACTGTCTTCTCAAAATAAGGCTCACTTAGAGTTATTAATACTTATGCCATAGTGTTTCAACTGCAATAACCTCTTTCCCGAGGAGCTTAGCCTTGTTATTGTGCAGCTGGAGCTTTGGAGTGCAATACCAGAATAATAACCCCTCTCTCTCTCTCTCTCTCTCTCTCTCTCTCTCTCAGCGTTAGTCGAGGAAATCTATAA
Source organism: Enteromius radiatus (assembly GCA_032357445.1). Taxonomy (NCBI): domain Eukaryota; kingdom Metazoa; phylum Chordata; class Actinopteri; order Cypriniformes; family Cyprinidae; genus Enteromius; species Enteromius radiatus. The sequence continues at coordinate 1,968,689 of JAUCMS010000031.1, read as the reverse complement.
GGCTCAGAGGGAGAGAGACCAGGCTGTGATGGCTAGACTGCGTCTGGCTAACGAGGAGAGGGATGAAGCTTTACTCCGGGCCAAGAAGCTTCAGGAGGCGACGCTGGAGTATGTGCCGTTCAAACTTCTTCCAAAACCAGACCACCAGTTTAATCTGTCCAACTACATGCTGCTCTAATCATTTCTATTCTCTCCAAGAAGCTCCTCACAAAAATCCATCATTTCAATTTGCGATTTCCGCATGGTCAAGTTGTGCCATCATACTCAAAATTCGGCTGATACTACAAAATAGGAGCAGAGTAGTGCTGAGTAAGACATTTGTAGAAAGAGTCTTATGTCACTTTGACGTGAATGTTATGTCAGAATGGTTTTAGGAAATGGTATTTTTATACATGTAAATGAGGCCCATTGTTTGTTGAAGCCCTGGCTTAGTGGTCTAGACATGTGGAGCTTTATTGCTGATTAAGGCTGCTCGATGCAGCTACATTATTCCATATATATCTCCATATACTGCATACAGTACTGTTTGAAAATTGAGCACACTTATTTAGCAGAGACACATTAAATCAACAGTTTAATGAATTTGATATTGTTACCAATAATCTGTCAAACAAATCCAGTTCTTTGGTACTGTCTAGTCATTGAAAAATCCAGAAAAAAGGATCACTGTTTCCACAAAAAATTTTGAGCAGCACAACTGTTTTCAACATTGATAATATTAGAATGATTGCTAAAAGATCATGTGACACTGAAAACTGGAGTAATGATGCTGAAAACTCACAGGAATGAATTCTATCTTAAAATATATTAAAACAATTATTATGAATTGCAGTAATATTTCATAATACTGCTGTTTTAACTGCATTTTTGACAAATAAATGCTGCCTTGGTGTGCATGACAGAACTTTTGAATGGTATTGTAAAAACATTTACAATTATGCATTAGGCAGACCCTTAAAGGTGCCATAGAATGCATTGAGAGAATATTTTAAATTGTTGTCTGATATGTACATAGAAGGTATGTAGC
>JAUCMS010000031.1:1954854-1967562 GCA_032357445.1 Enteromius radiatus | reverse complement strand
CGATGGTGTTTGAGACTCACAGTATGTTATGTCCATGTACTGAACTCTTATTATTCAACCACGCCAAGGTACATTCAGTTTTCCATTCTATGGCACCTTTAATACAAAGTGACATACATTTGCAGTAATGATAAATATTTTATGAGTTCATGCATTCCCTTGGCATTGCTAGCACAATGCCTTACTGTTTAAAATATTTTTCGATGGTAACATTTTTAACTAATTCATTGAAACCAGTACTGTAGCTTGAAAAATGTTTCAATTAATACAATTGTAGAGCTTTCCTAATGACACAAGGGCTGAAAAATCTTCAAAATGAAATATTAAATATTTAAGACGTATTTAATATACTACCCAGGCCTAGTGCTCATATAGTCAAGTTTGATGCACCTTGACGAATCTCATTTCTCTTCTTTTTTTTTTCGTACTTCTTGTTAGCAGTGGTGAAGAAGGGCTTATTTCTGGTAACATTACAATATGCCAGATACACACCTTCATTGACACATGTTTCAACTCATTTATTATCACTGATAAATACATAACTCTGAAGCTTATTTTATGTCTCAGAAGCTTCTGTGAGAAAGCCTGAGGTTTTATATCCACACTTATTAGTCCAAGAGCTGTTAAAGTTTATTTAAAGGCAGTGGATTTAAGGGTTTGAGAAGCACGCGAGGCATGCGGCTTTACTCACCGTTTCGATGGGAAGCAGCTTTATTCTTCCTGCTAGAGGACAAGCTGAATGAACAGACAAGGGTTTGAGGGGAAATCCAATATCGACTGGTTTGGAAATATATCAGAGGGGTGTGACATTTTTAAGAGTCCCCCTCATCCTAGTGCTGGGTTGTCAGTCAGAAGTTTCACTCTATAGAAAATCAATCCCGTGCTTTAGACCTGTGGATATTTACCGTTTCCCACCCCACCTGCTGGGTCCTAATTAATATGATCTTCTTCCTTGTATGTTTAACTGCTCATAACTGGTGCTTTTGTTTGATGATGGCCCTTTCAAAACGAATATTGCCCTGTGCCCTCCAGGGGATGGAAGCGTTTAAATCCTGTTTAAGACCGGTTGTGGTTTTAAAGAGCGCCAACGTTTATGAGGATGCAACAACTAGTATATTTTACATTTAAATATTGAGTTGACGCTCTTCTTTATTGCTCAACGTCCTTTTCCAGAGGTATTCGTATAACCTTACACCCTGTTTAATATTTCAGTTGGCCTCATGATTTATTGATAGTTACTCAAGTCGCTCGAACCGCAATTATCCAGAAGCATGAAATGCATTTTCCAGCCGCCCAATGAGCGCAAGATCTCTTCAAAATCTAATTATAAAATCGCATCCCTCTTATAGCTGTGTTCAAGGGCTCCATTCTGGCCCCTCTCTTAAAAAAAATGATAATTGATAGCCAAGTGGAATCCCATTATCTTTGAGGGAATATGGACGCACGTGTTCTAAGCCCTTATTTTCGGAGGTCACTCTTGGGTCCATTGTGTGAATGAGTATGTACCTTTATAATGGATGGAGATCCATGTAATGCCTTTGTAAATGAGTGGAGGGGTTGTTGTTTTTTTCTGCCTGGTGGCTGATGGAGGAATTCGATTTGCTCTTAAAGGAGCATCACGCCAGTGAGGTTTGTAAAAGTAGGCAGGGTGAATTTCACCTGCCGTCATTTCTCACTGAATCCAGTAAAACTGTTGCAGTATAAATATTATATTTTAGAATTTGCAATGCCATGTTTTTATAAAGAAGGTATTTTCTAAGAAGTGATGCATTAAATTGATCAAAAGAGATTTATTTTGAAATAAATGCTTTTGTTTTGAACTTTCTATTTATCAAAGAATCCTGAAAAAATGTGTTAAGGTTTCAACAAAAAATATTACGGGCTGTGCAACATTGATAAAAGTAAGAAATGTTTCTTGAGACGTAAATAAGCATATGATTTTTGAAGTATCATGTGACCCTGAAGACTGGATGATGCTGAAATTTCAGATTTGCATCACAGGAATTATTATTATTTTTTAAATATACTTAAATAGAAAACTCTTATATTAAATTGTAAAAATATTTCACAATATTACAGTTTTTACTATGTTTTTGATCAAATAATGCAGCCTTGATGAGCTTCTTTTTTTTTTTTCAAAAACAAAAAATCCTACAGACACAAACCTTTTGAATGCTAGTGTAAATGTACATATTAGTAATTTTTTAAATAATATTATCAATATTATTTCTAATTAAAATGAAATTTACACATTTATTTATAGTGAGATCTCAGATTCTCGAACCCCACTGTATTTATTTCATACATTTACTGTTAAGCCTCAAGATTTGACTTGCCATGCCGTTGATCTACATTAGCCATGAGTAAATCTTTGTGACTGTGCATTTGTTATGGAGGTCCATATGAAAACCCTTCAAAATCATAAATATTTCCAACAATGTGACCCGTGTGTCTCCAGGCATTTGGCTCCATAATTATTGTTGTCTTTGTCTTTATAAAGATGCTCATGGCAGGTGTGGCACAAAAGGTTCAGGCCTAATCCGTCTCTCCGTTTCCCCACACATATGAACAATTGATCCCAATAGTCATATAAAGTAGTAAACATTAATAACTTAACAATTCGCTGTCAGTTCTGAGCAGAATGGGCATTACAGTGGAATAACAGCACAAGCGGGCGGCACTTTTAATATCTCTGAGTGTGTCTTCTGCTTTCATACCAAAACCCACAGAATGCAATTACTGGATTTGGGAAGTGATCTCATTTTGCAGAGTGACATAAAGGAAACTCAAGGAAGCTCACTACATTTCATTTCTCTATTTCTCTCTCTCACACATTTTTTTTTTTTTCTCTCTCTCCATCTCTCTCCAGGCTGGAGAATATTAAACCTGAAGAAAGTGATGTGGTAAGCCTTCCTCACTGGAGAATTTCATCTCTGATTGTTCTGTGTACCCTTTTTGTCCGGCTGTCTTAAATGAAAACACAGCCACAGAAAAGGCTTGTTTTAGTGCTTATTCTGTTGAAAAAAATGGTTAATTTTCTGTGCATATGTTGCACATGAACATAAATGATACCTTAAATCATATAGCTATTTGAGGAGCAGTTTCTATTGAATTACTTGACATAATGTCTCAAGTCATTTCTGTTTCTTTCATCAAAATAGAGTATAAGTGGCCATTGATATCAATAATGAGATGCAGAAATGTTGCTGTAGTAACCAATATTGCAACTATTAAAATTTCAACGTTTACAGCCATATTTAACATTATAAGCGCTTCTGTATCATCATATTTCCTTAAACTATCAATATGATCAAAAACCTTTACATGATCTATTACATGCATTCTATGGGATGGACACTGACTTTTATGATTTTTATGAACTGTAGATGTATTAATAACTTCATAGTAATAATTCAAGATGGACACTTAAACGACTGAAGCAACTTAGGTTTACCTGATAATCCATATGTAACTCATGTAAAAATCATATTCAAATATGATACATTAGGCTTTTGAGGAGCATTTATTTGTACATCGCTCAGTCGTCATTGTACTGCATTGATTGCAGAGCTTTAACCAATAAACTAAGCATTGAAATTTCATCATACTCAGGCATATTATTAAGAGATATAGGCCCGTTTTATAGACGGGGCTTAGCCTAAGCCAGGATGAGGCTATAGTTCAATTAGGACTTTTAAGTAATTTTTTTATAAACGTGCCTTAGAAAAAAGCATTACTGGTGTGTATATTAAGACAAAGAAAGCACTGTCATACTTTGATATCAGTCTGTGCAAGTTTCTTTCATTTGAAACAGCTCGGATTTAAGCCTTGTCTGAAACCAGGGGATAGAGTGACAATGCATTTAATGCAAGTAATCTGCAATACTCTTATAAACATCTCATTGATTTATGAGGAATCAGAATTGGATCTTTTTAGCCATATAAATATCTGCAAGTTGCATATTTGTTCTCATTTGTTCTTGTTTTTAAATCTTAAGGAATAGTTTATCCAAAAATTTAAATTTAGCTGAAAACGTATATGCTCAGGCCAAACAAGATGTAGATGAGTTTGTTTCTTCATCTGAAAAAATGTAAAGAAATTTAGCATCATGTCACTTGTACACTAATGGATGCTCTGCAGTGAATGGGTGCCGTCAGAATGAGGGTCCAAACAGATGATGAAAACATCACAATAATCTCCAGTCCATCAATTAACATCTTGTGAAGTGAAAAGATAAATGTTTATAAGAAACAAATCCATCATTATGGCATTAAAGTTGTGAACTGTCAGTTTTGGCTAAAATACCAGTCCGTTACCAATAATAATGCTTCCTTGAGTGAAAAAGTTCACTCTTACATTAAACTTAAACTTGAAACCGTGTTTAATCTGTGCATATTTCTCTCCTGATTCAGATGGGCCCACATTTTCTTACTAGAGAAACCATTATTATGGATAGAGGACTCATATATTAGCCTTAAGCAATGGTTTGAATTTAAAAATATCTTAATGATTGATTTGTTCCTTATAAACTGACATCTTTCCTCTTCAGAAGGCATTCATTGATATACTGGAGTGGTGTGAATTATTGCAATGTTTTTAGCAGCTTTTTTGGCTGTCATTCTGACGGCACCCATTTACTGCAGAGCGAATGATGTAATGCTAAATTTCTCCAAATCTGTTCTGATGAAGAAACATGTATTCATTTTTGCAACTATTTCTTTAAACTCTGATCAACTGATTTTTTTAAATGATATTTAGCAGTACTTGTGATGCTGATTGCATGTTTTGGTCAGGACCTAGAAGAGTTGCTGAACCGGGTTAACTGCGCGGACTCTGCCCTTGCTATCGAGCAGAGCGGGGCGGCCATCATCGAACAGATCCAGAGGGCCAGAGAGCGTCGCTCCCAGATCACCTCAGAGGAGATGAAAGCTGTCATAGAAGAGAGAGACACTGCTTTAACCAGGGTACAAAGCTACAGCATGCACACACAGACTCGGCTAAGGGTCAATCCTAACACACACCAGCCCTAAACACTCCACTCACAGTAGTTGTGTACCAAACCAGAAACCTTTACACCATAAAAAAAAAAAAAAAAAATCAAGTACGACTCTCTAAATATTGACTATCTCTCCTCCTGCGTTTTAACTCCTCTGCAAGATGGCTTTGATTATTGGTCTATTAAAGCACATACATCTGTGTTTATTCACAGATCCTGCACCGATTTAAGAATCAACACACCAGCCACCTAATTCACATGTAGGGACAAATATTGCTGCATAACCTCAAATATTTGGTATATCGTTCCTACACACATAATTCAATCAAATGAAAACAAACAAGCAGGTAGCTAAATATTGACATCCAGATATTCAGCTTCATCATAGAGTTCAAGTGTGGGGCAGTGGAGGTATTTGCTGGGATTTCTTTGTTGATAAATGCTGCCGACGTTTCATAATTGGGGTTATATAATGTGGCTGATTTATTATTTGGACACCGAATTGTATCTAACGGTCATTCCCAGTGTTGTTTTGGATCAGCGGGTAGTGTGTGTTGTAACTTTTATCAGGTGTGATGGTACAGGTCATCGAGGCCTTTCTGACTATTTGGTTTCCCAGACTTGTGGCACTTAGTATTTTAAACGGGTAGTTTACTGTAATCAATATTGATGGATATGAGGTGGTGTTTACTGGATATGAATAACACAAAACTCTTTTATGTTATTAAAAAAATTGGTATTTCCGGCTAAAATGTTGGTATTATAGAAATAAAAAAATATAGTGAAGATAAACAAAACTTTCATTATGATTGTAAATTTTTCTATGTAGGTGGTTGCCAAGTATAATGTGCTTTAATATTTCTGTGGTTGGATATGCAGGAATATATTTGATTGATATGATTTCCATCTTCCTTGTGGAGACCTGCTTTGGTCTTTAAAATATCCACCTGGCAGGAGTGAATAAACAGGAGGAAAAAAAGTCAACGCTACAAACTGAACAAATGCAGCTACCTGGAAGACTTGCTGTGCTCTGACACCTCTGTGTGTGTGTGTGTGTGTGTGCAAACTCATAAATTAATAATGGCAGAGTTTGTGGCATAAGTTGCATATGCATCAGAGCTATGAAAGTAGACCTATCTGGTTTATTTCTGTGCTGGATAATTTTATAAAAAGATTTTTTTGCCATTTTATGTAAAATAAAAAATATATATATCACCATTCAAAGGTCTGGGATAATAAGATTTTGTCTTTTTTGAAGAATTTTCTAATAAAATAACTCCTTTCTATTTGAATTAAAATCTCAGTTATTTTTGTGATGCAAAGTTGAATTTTCAGCATCACACAATCTTTCCGAAATCATTCTAATATGCTGATTTGCAGCTCAAGAAACATTTTTTAGCATTAATGTCGAAAACAGTAGGGATACTTAATTTTTTTTTTTATTTTATTTTTTTTTTTTAACAATGGTTAATTTTTTTTCAGTACTTTGTAAAGTAAAGTGTCTAAGTAAAACTCTTTCCATTCACTTTTAATGCATCCTTGCTGTATAAAAATATTAATTTAATGACCCCAAACGTTTGAACAACAGTGTATTCTTGATTTCATTATGTTTTCAATATTACATGCTTTGATTATACTAAGCAGTTAATTTTTCATGTTCTTTCTTTGTTTTTGTTTTTTTTTTTAAGTGTTGAAAGAAAAAATCGATAAATTGAGACCGTATAGCCTATTTAGTTTTCGCTCTCTTCATGTAAGTGTTCTTGTATCACTCAGAGTCTTCCAGTTGACTGAGTCCTTTATTAGAGGTAGGCTAGATTTATAAAATAAATTCAAGCGGAAAGCCAGTGGCAGCTCGACCATGACAACCTGTGTCTAGCTCTCTGATATGAGCAGAAGGCCAGGTGTCAGTCTTTAAACACCGCCCAAAACCCAGCAGCACCGCCCTGCTTTTTCATTGGGGCCAAAAACCTGAATCTGTGGGGCAATTTCAGAAGCAAGTTGCAAACCCCACGCCTAATCCCTCCGAGACGGGAATGGGTCCTCTCTATATCCTCAAGGATATCTCCCTCCCCTGCCGTTCCTCCCATCTCTCTCCTCATCTCGTAGGGATTAGAGCCCGGCTGCAGGCAGAGGGCCGCCACATCCCTTTGGCCTGCCGGAATATGAAAAGCTGGATAAGTGCTGGAGAAAATAAATCTTATTCTCACTTCCTTCCTCTCCTCACAGTTAACGCGGCGAATAAGATCCGCTTCGTTATGTCCCTGCGCCGGGCGCTTATTGAATTTCTCTTTTATCTTGATAAGAGTGCTGATGTTAAAGTGAGAAGGGATATGAAGTCGCATCTCATTGTGAATTAGGGTTGTCTTGATCCTATCCTCCTTTTTCCCTAAATCTGAAGTAAGCGTATGGATGAGACTTTTGGTTCATTGGACGCTATATGTAAATAACCAGGAGAATGACAATGTGCAAGAAACAGTAAAACTGATTGCACTAAACTAGCGTCTTCATAATGTAGATAATACATTAAAAAAACACAATACGACACAGCAATTTTCAATGTCAAGTTGCAAAACGAATTGTTTTGCACAGCTGAAAATAGCTGGACGCGCCCATTTTTAGGTCAGAACAAAGGTGGGTGCCCATTTTTTACTCTTGTAGTACGTGATGCCACATGGTTCAGCTCTCTTGTGTTGTTGCGCTATTGATTAAAGAGTTAAAACAGATTAATATGTCTGTTTCGACACCCCATTTCACCCCAACCGCTGCTATTTTTGGTGCCTTTTGCGTCACCGCAGAGTTGCATTCTGATTAAAATACATTTCCCCCTAAAAGACATCTGCTGCCCGAGAACCATAACTCAGGCTGACACTAAAGAGGTGCTGTGTGTTTTGTCTGGACGGCGGTGGTATTATTTTAGTCTGCAGAGGAAAGAGACAGGAGTGGGGTCGTGGCTGAGAGGCTTGTTTGCGCCGGCGCTACTCTTTGAGACGGCTGAATGTTGAAACATTGGGACTTGTCAGGCCGCGAGGATGGTTTACATTCCTGGTAAGTGTCTGTCGATCCTGGAATGTGCACATGGTGAGGAGCACATATGGACTGGTAGAAAACAAGCCCGCTTACAATAATACCCACCAAAGAGCTGTTCACGGCGGTGTGTGTTTAAAGTCTGTCTGACAGCCCGCCAGGGAGTCTTGTACTGTATGGAAAATTGAGGATAGGCTTTGTGGACAGGGAATCGTGTATAGGCACCTAAATGTACTACTCTCTATTTGATGCAGTGAAGCAATTTTCAGCATTTTGTGTTTAGTATAGTTGTATTATTTAGGCCGTTCCTCCCATCTATTTGAGCCACTGATACTGACAGTTTACCCTGGAAGAATGTAAAGCCACATTGCCCTATACAATTTTGGGACAAATACTGCATAATACATTTACATGGTAATTTTTTGCATTAAAACAACATTTATTTAGATATGTTTAGTTGAGCCATTGTTTTCAGTTTATCCCAAAGAACTGTAGTTTAAATTGTTGGAAAAGTGCAGAATTTAGTAAACATTTTTTTCTTAATAACGATTATGAATATTACTTATTAATATTAATGTTACTTTTTTTCTTTTCTTTTTTATATTGTTTTTAAAATATATTTGCTTTGACACGTAATTAAATAATTAATTAATTTAGGTAAAAAAAAAACTTTGGCATCTAATTTATTGTACCTATGTATAATGTGTGTGTGTGTATGTATATATATATATATATATATATATATATAATGTAGGGTTATATCCCTATATATATATATGTATATATATAACATATACCTATATGACATAATTGGAGAATTTAGATAATTTTATAATTCTTTTGACAAATAAATTTGTTTGAAAAATATCCAAATATCTTTAAATTATTAAAATGTTTGTAGTTTATTATTATTATTTTATTTATTTATTGCTTATTAATTTTACAGGTACATACAAATGAATAAATAATAGTAATAAACAGCAACAACTACAAAAAAATGTATGGCATCTCTCAAACACAAGCGGTTGCTGAAATGTTTAAACTACTTCTCTTTCTACTCAATGGATGTTCCACAGCACTCTTGAATTTTGTGCATATTTTTCTTCATAAAAGTCTGATTTTATTTTTGAACTGCACCACAAATGAGTCTGTCCCTCCAGGGATCACAGACACTAACGGAGAGTAATATCAGCAAGTGTGTGCTGAGGTTCTTACAGTAAATATAGTAATAACTGAGAATGTAGGTTTATACCCTGCAGAGATTTCACCTCTCATAGAACAGACTTTTTCCATGCAGCAGTGCAACTGGTTTTCACATGGTTCCTGAGCCAACTTTAATGCAAATATCATTTAAAGGCTTTCAAAAAAGAGTTATAATTGTATTTTACCACTAGTGTTTTGCAGATTAAATTATTCTGTCTACATAATAACGCCCTCTTCTCTAAACCGAAAAAGACAATTATATTGCATGACTGCAAGACTATAATACATTTACACAGTCATTTAGCAGATGCTTTAATCCAAAGTGACTAACAAATGAGGAAAATGGATGCAATCAAAATCAACAAAAGAGCAATAAAATGCAAGCGCTATGACAAATCTCAGTTAGCATAGCACACGTAGCAGGTTTTTTGTTTTTGTTAATATATAAAAATAGAAAAAAAGAGGAAGTTGGTATTAGAGGCCTTTTTTTAAAGAAAACAAGCTGTTTTTTGGTGTTAATTATATAATAATTAAAAAGAAAACAAAACAGAATAGAAAAAGATTAGAGAAAGATTGTATTAGAGGCCTTTAAAAAACCCTGAAAACTAAAAACAAACAGAAAACAAATAGATAATAGAATTAGAATAGAAAGGATCAAATAAAGATGTTTTGAAGTCATGTTTTGCAGATGCAAAGGGTTGAGTTGGGCAGGTCATTCATAACATCCATCCAGTTTTTTTAAAATGTAAATATAATAAACTATATAATGTCTGGTGGAAACATCTGTCCCATGATATAGAAACAGTGCATTGAAGACGACCTAATAGGATCATTTAACATCATTTTGGCTTGTTTACTTAATGCAAAAGTAACCAAGTGTGAAAGCAAGTGTCTTTTTGCTGCTCTCATCACCTGGGTAAATTCTGATTTAAAGCATTCAAGTAATCCCGTTTCTCTCTCTCATCCCCAGTGCAAGCGTCTGGAACAAGAGCTGCTTTGTGTGAAAGAGCCGTGCCATAATTCTGCAAACAGCACCCGCCACCTGGCCGCCCAAAACAATCGGGAACGAGCGAGCAAGGTAAAACACACACACACACACACACACACACACCTCCCACATGGGAAGCAGCTTCTGGAAATGAATGTCATGAGCCCTCGGGTTAGCCTGCGCTAGCTTTCAGCGAGTACACGCCGGGGTGTTTGCCAACAACACCATTCTCCAATCCGACCTTCACCGTACGTGCGGCCCAGCGTATGATACCCCAACCCCTTTATCAGCCCGTCATTACGCTCTCCACTGTATCATTCATTAACTTCTATTTGCTCTCTGCTGCTCTTGTTTTCCAGTGATTTGCAGCAATAGACTGACGGCCCCGGGTGTCTGTTTGACAGGGTTTTAGGATGACACAGGCCGGTCAGTGTGCTGCGATGCTCTCTGTCAGGGAGACGCAGGGCAAACACAGGCCTATTTGATTTGCTGTATTTATCTGATGCAGCCAGAGCCCTTGAGTTTAATGCAGAGTGCTGTAAAAGGGCCGTCATTAGATAGAGCTGAGTAAACACGCGCTGAGAGAGACTGGGCCGAGCAGGGGGCTGCTTTCAGCAGGGGTGCGGAGTCAGGGCCATGCCCCGGACCTTCAGCATGCATGAACACACTGACAAACCTGCATCTTAAGTGAATATACAAATGCACTAACTGCATTTGATGTCTTCATCCACTTAACCTCACCACCCATTGGGCTGATGATGTCAGAGCATGTGTTATTGTTAGCATGGTGACTGTTTTTATTTGATTACTTGGTGTGTGTATTTTTCCTTTCAATAAGTTTTATTCTTTGCATATTTGCATATTAGTGTAATAGTAATTATTTCACAGCTTAATTTATATTATTATTATTATTAATTATTATTAATAATAACAATAAATATTTAATTATTTAATTAAATATAAAAATAATTAAATCTATTTATTTAATGTATATTTAATTTAAACTTTATTATTATTATTAATAGTAGTAGTAATAATAATAACAACAACAAAAAGTTAATACATCTAGGTAATTCATTATAATTCTTATTAATTTAAATATTTTTTATGTTTTGGTTTTATGAGTTTAACTACAATTTTCATATAATAATAATAATAATAATAATTTAGCTTTTAATAACAATATAAAATTATTATTGTTTTTGTTGTTGTTTATAAAATAATTATTTGTATTGTTAGTTCTAAAAGCAAATGTTAATACATTTTTGTTATTGTTGTTTTATTAAATTGAGCCTTAATTTTCAAAAGTGATTAAGAAATGTATTTTAGATGCTGTGTTTCCTAGGCCAGTATATAATTCTTTTGATGGTGTTTAAACAAAAAATGATCAAAAGTAAATTAAAAGAGATCATTTATCATTTAAATGTTTTTAAACATTTTGATTTTGATTTTATCATGAATAAATTGTTATAAATTAAAACAACATATTGTTCTTAAATTATTATTTAAATTATTATTTTTAATAACAGATGGATATAATTATTTAAAAATATTATTTATAAATAATCATTGTTATTATTCCAGATTTGTATTTATACACCAGTTTTCTAGGCCAGTGTTGTAGCTATATGATGAACACTAAACAATGGTGAAAATGATCAAAACCGAGCCTAATGATATTCCAGTTTCGTGACAGATTTTATGATTAACAAATAGATGCTGGGTTGTTTATATTTAGTTGTGATGATGTGGATTGTGGTCTGAAAATGCAGGGATGCAACTGTGCCACATGGTGACGATTACCAGTAGATAGAAAATAATTATTATTTATAATCTGATAAAAAGGTCCAGTCTGCCTCCAGGCAAAGCTTTCTGAAGATTAAAAAAAAAAAAAAAATTATATTTCACATTTAAGACTGTTCGGCTGATGGCTTATTAAGAAATATATTAAATTTTGTTATTAATGTAGCACTTGGTTTTTCTATAAATCCCCTTAATTATAGATTGACTCCTGGGATTACAGAGCGGGGTTTTTAATTTAAAACGAAATGGGAACAGCTGTCGTAAAATTAGTCAACAGTGCCAGGAACATATCCACAAAACAATTTAAAAATGAACAGGACTTCCACTTATCGATTGACATTTTACTTTAAAGAAAGCTGGAGGAAATCTGCAGGGTGGGAAAAAAAAGAGTTGAGTTTAAGACGATGAGCAAAGACTTCTCCATCTTAAATCTTTATATTTAGTTTTTAGCTCACACTAACTTTCAGGGATTTCATTTGGATGATTAATTTCAAGGTTTTTAATCGTCACACTCTTTAGAGATAGAGAACGGTAACCACTGTTCTTTTTTATCATGGAAATTATGATCACAGATCGGCAGGTTGTTTTTTCTTTTCTCTTGTCAGTCAAGATGTAAATTAGGCAAGGCAAGTTTATTTATATAGCACATTTCATACACAGAGGCAATTCAAGGTGCTTTACATAAAAATGAGTA
>JAUCMS010000031.1:1931010-1954145 GCA_032357445.1 Enteromius radiatus | reverse complement strand
AGGCCATTGAGTGATTTATAAACTAGTAAAAGTGCTTTAAAATCAATTCTATGTATCACTGGAAGCCAGTGTAGGGAAATTAGCGTTTCATCATCAGCAAAGCACCTGCAAATTGTGTTTTTGGCTCGAGACTTTTGTCAGTTGGTAGCACCCGGGGCTATTCCTCGTCTTATCTCCTCAGTACTGTATATGTCTCATTTTCTGCTCCGCTCAGAACCTGTTCAACAAACATAAAAAAAGGAAATCTAAAATGATCAGTAGGTGTATAAATGAGCGTGCATGTGTTTTAAGATAAGACACATATTTAATCTGTGCATCTTTGCTCCTTGGATGTCATTTTTTTATCTATTTAGCTAATTTAATTACATTTTTAGCATTTGTAAACACATTTAAATGTTTTTTTCCCTCCAAATTAGACAGAAAATGCTAAATGGTCTGCTCATTTCATCTGGGTCTTCATTTTAGAAAATATGTTAACAGGAAATCTTGACTGAATAGTTTAAAATATATGTGCAGGTTTGTTGGGAGCAATTTTATGGAGAAGAAATGTCTTGACAGAAAACAAGATTCATTAAGGGGCAAAAATGACCAAAAATTTGTTACATTTAGTCTCTAATGATTAGAATTTGCCTGCATTAACATAATACAGATTCACACACACACACATATATATATATATATATATATATAATATTATGCTGGCTCATTGGCTAGTTTTAGTTTGAAGCGTGCGAGTCCCTCTGAAAGAATTGCTGAGTGGGGGATGTTGCCCTCGCTCTGAAGCACCTGTGTTTGCTTTGCAGCTTTTCTCTGTGCATTGACAGCAGTGAAGTGATCTCACACGCTTTGCTCCTGCCCCCATCGCTCCCTAGGCCTAGACCTCACCTATAACTCTGATTTCATCTGCTCTGAACCTCACGGACCAGTAAGGTTCTGTCTGTTTCCTCAAAAAAGGCTGAAATTCTGTGGAACACAAAAGCAGAAGCTGTAGCCCTCAAATCTCATTTGGGCTTCTGTGCATTCAAACAGCCAGATGTAATACCACCAGTCAATTAATACCAACATCTTGTCACGTTTAAATGTTTGGCATTGAACAAACTGACTTTAAATATAGCAGATGAATTATATGGGCTTCTTTTATGATACTTTTATGGCGCTTTTTTTTTTACTTTGATAGTCCCTGTTCACTATATGCTTTTGTCTTATAGAAAAGAAAGAAATGGGTGCCATTTGTTTGTTGTAACTGTTCCAAAATAAAAGCATTCACTGAATCTAATAACATAATTGACTATTGAAAATGTGTTGTAGTCATTCTCAGGTAGCTTTTTCATTTTTACAATGTTTCCAATTGGAAAATGGTGCATTGTTCTCAATCCTGTTGACTTTTAAAAATCTAATTTAATTAATATTCCTCTTAGGAAAGTGTTTATTCTTAAATAAATGGTTGTTTTTCTTTTTAAATTAAAATAATTGAGATTTGTGACTAAAAAAATTTATTTATTTATTCTTATTTTTCTTTTTTTAAATATAATTTATTAAACAATTGGATAAATAATGCATTAAACATAATAAAAGGAATTATTTAGCAGAATATTTTTTGTGTTTTGGAATGGCATTTGGGCAAATAATTTATGAAATATTACATCTGGGTGAACTTTTGGCTGATTCTCTGTTTTATGTATGGCACATATAGCCCTGGTGTTATGTCCTAGTTTCATTCCCCCTCAAATAAACGATAGTGGGTCCTTGATTGCATAAACCATCTCTTTCAGAGCGAGCTATTCTTTCTGGATGTTGTAATTGTAGAAGATGCGAGTCTTTAACGCCAGTTTTGTGCTCACTGTGTTACGAGAGAGATTTATGAGTGTGTTCTGCAGAGGAGGGCTCTCATGTATTTGGGCTCTTTGTTGTCAGACAAGGATGCATGTCTTTTGTCTCTGTCCTGTCGAAATGAATTTGTTTGATCAGACATCATCAGGTGACACAGGCTTGGAAACAGAGAAGGGTGCATGTGTTTCACAGGATTCCTTCTTTAAAATGAAACACCCGTTGAGTCCAGTTTTACACGTAGAAACATTTTAACAGTTAGAATAAGTATTAGTTTGGTAATGGTTTAAGCAGATACTTTTATGCACTGGAAAAGTGCAGGCCAGAGAGAGATTATAATGCCAGCAAACTATTTCCTTTGTGAAAAAGAAGTACACTTTAGCAGTTATTATGGAGATAATATGTTAAAAGAATATACTTAAGTACTCAAATGTTAATTGCAATGAAATGAGAATGTATTAAAGATTAAATTATGTATATTTTTTAACACAAAAGTAGGGAAAAAGTACATTTTTATCATTTAGAAATAACTATTTTGTCTTATGTACTGTACTGACAAGTATTAATGGTTTCATTTATTTATAATAGTTTTATTCCTATTTTCAGTTCAGTTTTCACTTGTATTTTTGTATTGAAATACGTTTGTAGTTCTATTAAATATATCAACTTTTAAATGTGAATATTAACTGTAGATATAAAATTTATAAGTATGTTCCAAGTATCAAAGTATGTATCCATGTATCAAACCATCAAAACACATTGTGTACAGTTATTAAACATTGTTTTATTATTATAACATTATTAACATAATGATTTAACATGTACTTTAAATTAAAACTTTTAATGTGACATTATTACAAAGTTTAGTTTTTTGTGTACTTAAGTATAAGAAACATGAAAGTATTCAAGTACAGCACACTTAAATGGGCTTTTACTTTATTAAAATTATATTAAACTGTATTTTTAAAAAAACTTCCTATAACATTTGAAGTATACTACAAGTGCAAGTTCAATACAGTTAAATCTGCTTAAAAGTTTTGGTTACATTTTATTTTATGGTTACGCCTATGAATTAGCATGCATATTACTTGAATATTAGCCATGTATTAGTCCTAATTAAGCATATATTAATGCCATATTCTACATCCCTAATCATACCCACTACCTACACTTAACAACTACCACACTAACTATTAATAAGCAGCAAATTAAGAATTTATTGAGGGGAAACGTTGTAATTAATAGTTAACAAGTGTTACCTACCAGTTTTTCTAAAGATGTAAATAAAACAAAGATTACTGCGGTATGTTTGAGAATTTTAGTGCTATTTTAGATTTCATAAATGTTCATTTGTTTTAGTTATTTCAAAAGAACAAGAAAAATCCTGTTTTACGTGATATGTAGCATTTCTAATTTTGCACAACTGCTTCTAAGTGGCAGCGTTCGGTGACCTCTGACATGATACGCTTTAAATGAGCTCCAGTCAGAGCGACGGAGCGGACTGTGACACCGCTGATAACCTCCATCACATCCTCCTCTCCCCACTGGGTCAGAAAGGCCACGACCAGCCCACCTCTGCCCCACCAAACGCTGGCTCATAAAGGTCAAGGCTGCGACCCTCCTTTGCAGGGCTTAATCTCTACAGGTTAACACGTTACTCTGGGAACCTAATTTGGATAATATTGTAATGAATGCTGATAAAATACATAAGATTAAAAGAATTGCGCTTTGAAGTTGAGCTCCCCTTCCCTGTTGGAGAAAAGTACATATTGACTTTAGAGGTTTGAGGCTTTTTGATGTTCTCTTTGACTTGCGAGACCCGCGCTCCAGTAATTAGAATGATTGGACCTGCACCAGCGGAAGCTGCATGCGCTTATGGGTAAAAGTGTTTCAGGGATTTAAATGCACCGGGCGCTTGAGTCATAGGCCTGTTTCAGTTACAGTCATGTGTTTGCATGAGAAAGCATGCAGACTTATCTATAGCATGCAAAGATTGTATTTGCATGCGTGTCTTTAGCCTGCAGTTAAGGAATTTTAATCACAGGCCGCATCAGAAATGTATAACGGTACACATGCTTACACAGCTAGCAAAGAATGTTCTCAGAACGTTCTAGTATGGTTCTCTCATAGTTATTCTTCCAGTATAAGGTTAATAGAATTTATTTGAGGTTACCTCATTTTTAATAAACGTTAGCACAATAACTTTTTTTTCTTAAACATTTTAATTTTTAGTGCAACCAGCATTTTCTTTTTATTATTTTTAGGATGGTGGAGAACACATTCAGTTGTTTCAATATTTTTGCTCAGTTATGAATTGAAACATTCCCTTGTGAAAAAGTGTGTGTGTGTGTGTGTGTGTTGGGTGGGGTGGGGGGACCCGTCAGAACAAAGTAGTCATGACTTGTTGAGCATGTTATCAAAATGTTTTTATGCGTTGTTCAGGTAATGTTTGTCATTTAACTTAGTTATTTTAGTTTGTATAACAGTTTTGTTTTTTAAAATAGACATTTTAAATGTTCAGAGAAGAGTGTTAGCAGAACAGCTCTGTATGGCTCTTGAAACTTTTTTTTAAAGATTTTGATTTCTAGTTATTTGACTTGGTGTAACATTTAACACAAGAATGGTTATATTAGTTTCAGATAGTTCAGAAAACATTTTAAAGTGCCATTCCCATAATATTTAGTGAATTTTAAAATGGAATTTTCCTTTAATGTTTTCTCTAACATTCCAAAAAGAAAAATGGTACATTCTAACCCTTTTCATAATATAATGTGATCATTAACAAAAAGAAATTTTTCATTAGCTGGGTGTAACACCTACAGTTGACATCATTGTGAAGTATTGCAGATTTTAGTTATTGTGCTCCCATCCAGTGCATCTTGATAAGATACGGCTCTGTTTCAAACAGGTGCCAAACTGAATGTGTCTTGCAAACAATGCATCCAGTAGGATGAAAGCTTTTAAGCTTTATCGCAGTTTGTGATATCCCCAAAGATAAAGCACGGACAGCATTCAAGTGTTTTTAAAGAAAACTGTTGAAATTCCAAGCCTATCAATGACACACCTCAATTCAACAAACCAGGGTATAGAAAGTGACAAGTTATATAGTCATTCATCTCCAGCACTTCCAGCACGACTTGCATTCATTCAAAGGAATAGTTCAACAATTAATTATGAATGTAAACTTATTTACTCGCCATCGTGTCATTTAATTCTGTGGAACACAAAAGACACACTTTGATGAATGTCTGAGCCGCTGC
This sequence comes from Enteromius radiatus, assembly GCA_032357445.1. Classification (NCBI taxonomy): domain Eukaryota; kingdom Metazoa; phylum Chordata; class Actinopteri; order Cypriniformes; family Cyprinidae; genus Enteromius; species Enteromius radiatus. The sequence goes on along the minus strand of JAUCMS010000031.1, from coordinate 1,949,058 downwards.
TTTAAATATGACAAACGTATGTGATTTTTACAGTTAAGGTAGATTTAAAGGCCAGTTCACACCAAAGAGGATAACTATGTTGATAACTAACTATAAAATGTTAATAATCATTCTATAACACTACACAATGCAGTGTATCATTCATTATGCAGTAACATTCCTTTGGTACTTTGGGTCTTGTTAACATGTCTTGTGCTCTATATTTTAAGATTTCTGACTTTAAATGATTACTTTGTATGAAAAGCAAACCACAACTTATCAGATTTGCAGGAAATCATTCCTTTCCAATCTCAAATCTCATTCACACTTCTACTTATTTTTTTTAATATTACACACAAACGTTATTTGCTTACTTGTCTTGTTTGAAAGTTGATTTTTTTTAGTACTCCTAAACAAGTGTGGAATAAGATGGAGATCAGTAAATGAAAGAAACTTTTTTTTTTTTTTTTATAAAAACATACGTTCATCCTCTATCTTTCTATTTTAACCCCCCTCTTCCCTGTTTATCTCCCCAACTCTCCCTGTTTTTGTCCTCCCTCATCTCTCAGGAGTGTATTGCACGCCTTTACAGTTGTACAGGTTGTCATGTTTGTTTAGACAGTCTCCATTGTGTCTGTCTGCTCGCCCAGCTGTTGATAGGATGAGCCCATCAATACATCTGTTTCAACGGCCGGTCATTAGCAGGGCCTTTATTGTGCCACAGGTTTAAGCAATGAGAGGTAGGGGGACAGTGTTTACCCGGCCTTCCCTGCACCCACCGGCCCAGGGATCCCTCCGTCTCACGACACACTGCTGCTGAGTAGGTGCTGAGTTTGGAGACAATAGGGTCAACTGGGTCCTCCTCAGACTGAGTTTCTCCTTGTGTGCACACGAACCAATGAATGAAGTTCAGTTGGAGTTCAGTTATCTGCCTGACATCGGCGATGAATAAAAGCTGAGTTCTGCCTGATCTGAAGTTGAGAAAACAATTAAAGGAGCCCATTAATATGAAATGATGATCTTTAATGTTTGTTTGCTCTTGGTTAGACCAGTATGCTTTACGTGGCAGTAGGAGAAACCGCTTACGTTAATGCTCGCAATAATTCTTGCACGGCAACAGTTAAAAAGTGGTGCATACTTGCATCATATTATGAACTGCGTTCTTTTCCATGCCATGAAAGATATTTTTTACTGATACAACAATTGATTTGTACCATATTTTTAGTATGTGTACTTTTGTATTTGTATAGATCAATATATAAGATTTGCCAGTTTTTTGACTCCACGTTAGTGAGAAATCACATATATATATATATAAATTTTAACCGTTTTTATTTATGCATTGATGTATGCATTATGCATTATTATTTATTTACTATAACCTTGTGTACTATAACCTTTTTTTTACTCTTCATTCACATGGGATTCTTTGTTTTTTTTGGAAGTTTAGTAAATATTAATGAATAAATGTGTGTTAATTTCAACAGATTTATTTATTTTTTTATTTATTTAAATTTTTGTTTTCTTTTGCTATTAGTAAAACTCATATTGACGCGTCAATTCTTGCTATGGAATTCTTTGTATTTTTTTAGGTTTATTTAGGAGACAATAAAGTAAATAATTATAAAATAATTGTATTTATGCATAAATATTTATTCATTTATTTACTTTTTTTTTTTGCTATATTTTTGTAGGCCTTTTTGTCATCCGTAAAACCCATAGTGCTGTTCTCCTTATATAAATTTTTGTGCTTTTAAAAGGTTTAATGCTTCACTTGAGCTGTCCATACATGAACAGTGTGTTTAACAGAGCACAATATGATCTGACCTGCATTTCTTCAATTTCTACAGCTCGAGGAGGAGCTTCAAGAAGCTCAGAGAGAACGAGATAAAGCCCTGCTGCAGAGTCACACAGTAGAAGAGGAGCTGCAAACCTTACGCAGGTATCAAAGTTAAACCACCTCACCTTACACCGCACAGTATCTCCTCAAACCACTCACTTGAGGTGTTTTACAGTTTGTTTGAGTTGACTGAGCACGAACCTGCCGAGGCATGCCTTGAGTGTTCAGTGAACTTACAAACAAACAAAGGTGCAGGGCAAGGTGTTTTGAAGGATTGTAATAATTCAGGTGATGGATAATGTGTTGGTGTTAGTGCAGGAATTAGGAGAAAGCCTTTGCATGCCATTTCAGAGGTGAGGAACCAAGAGGGCTTTGTATTAGAGGGTCTGGTCCATCATCTCTGGATTCTTGAGGTTTATGCATGTCACAAGAACCATAGTTTAAGAAACACATATGCATTATTAACAAAGTGTTTTCCCTCCTAATTCCCTCCTAAACTCCTAATTTGATGCTTATTGATAGTAAGGTAGATGTTTGAAGTTGTTAAGTTTAGGTATTGAATAGGGTTAAGGGATCTATACAGAAGTCAATGGCTGCGTTCACACAGCAGCAACAAACCGTTAATGATGACTTTTGCTTTAATAAACACCTCTAATTTTCTGCTTATTAATAGTTAGTAAGGTAGTTGCTACTGTAAGTTTAGATATTGGTTAGGATTAGGGATGTAGAATAAGCGCTAGTAAACCACTTAATTTGCGCTAGTAAACCGCTAATATTCTAGTAACATGCATGCTAATAAGCAACTAGTTAAGAAACTCTAAAATAAAGTGTTACCATGTAGTCTTGCAGAATATGTGCTTTAAACGTATGATGATCAGATATATGTTAATAATAGGCACGCTAATTAGTAACTTGTTAACAGTAAGAATTGGTCCTGATCTAACCAGACTTTTAACTACACTGTGAAAAATTCCTGTAGATATTACAGTATTACAGTAACTTACTGTAGATTTAAATTTACGTTATTTACAGGGAAACAGTTGGTTCAAAGATAAATGAACATTAAACATTAAAAAGTCTTTATCTTTACAGGAAAAAATAAATACAATTTCTGTGAACCAATATCAGAAAAAAAACCTACAGAAAATGTTAATGAGGATTTCTGGTTCCCAGAATGCTTTGCTTTAGGCTGTTTTAATAGTTTTATTGTGTAAAGATGCAGACTTATTAATGTTCATTTACTGTATCTTTGAACAAACTGTTTCCAATAAATGTACTAAATAAAAATGTACAGTAAGTTACTGGCATCCAGCTGCATAATTACAGCAAATCTTTTTACAGTGTAGTTCATTGTTGCAGCCTGGGAGCTCATAAACGTTACTTTGTTACCTGTCCAGCTCTCAGAAATCGCATTGGAGTTTGTCCCTTTAGAGACCACTTTCCATTTTTTGTACAGTATGCATTAGGGATGTCAAAATTAATCGATGCATCGTGATGCGGATGTGAACAATTCTGCATCAATGGTCGAATAGACCATAATCAATTATAGCCCATGACATAATTTGCATACACACTTGTCACACGCGTATTAAAATGCACTCTATCTATTTGAAATCTGAGCTTTGCATTTTCCATATGGCACGTGTGTGTGCTAGAGACAAACATGGCAGGATTCATTGCACAGAATATGCGCTGCACAACGCATGTGTTTTGTTGTTATTTTAGTCTTTTACTTTACTATTTACTATGCACAAAGCCCACATACTGACAGACTTTCAGTCTTTTCTTGTTTACCGGCTGCAATTAAATTCACTTGAATCTACTTTTATGATACAAAATTGATGTAAACAGTTATGTTTTCAGAACAGGACAAAACATCTGATATGTGCAAATCAATCTTTGCATTAATGTGAAAGAAGTCTTTTAAAGCTGCCACTGTCTATGATCTCATCTTATAATAATCAAATGGCAATAATGCTGATTAAAAAAGAAAAACCCATAACTATGATTGTCTGTACATTTTCGATACTTAGCACTCCCAGATAATAAAAGTGCTTTTTCTTTGTCCCTTTTATCATGTTATATTTGCTTGTATGTTTTGAATGTTCTATATTTAGGCCTTTTTTGAATTCTTAACAATAATGAATTCATTATATAATAATAATATAACACATAATATAATTATTTTAAAAAGTAGCCTATATAATTTAATAAAAATGCATTGTGATGCATTGTGATATTAATTTAATCCAATCATTGACATGATAATCGTGAAACCAGTGCAGATTCACACCCCTAATATGCATTTTATGAAACCTATTCTTTTCTAAACCTTTTAAGATTTTAGGTACGTTAGCACACAGTACAAACTCCTTTTGGATATGTATTTGACTGCCAGCTGTAGAATAGTTGAGGTGGTTTCTGTATCACAAAACCTCTATAATGTAAAAAGACCCTCATTGCCTGTAATTACTGATAGAAGCAGAAAGTATGCCTCATGCACTGAGTCATCATCATCCAGCTTTATAACAGATTATGAGCATTGAAACTGCTTTTATGTGTTTTGTTTGCTTTGCCCAGAGAGAAATAAATCGCTCGACCTAAGTGCAGCGAGTCATTAGATTACCGCAAACTCATGATCTCAAGGTTCGTGAAGTTGTGATCTTGAGCCACGTCTCCTGCAGACGCTGTCAGAGGTCTGTCCACGCTGGGATACTCAGTGCAAAAAACCATCCAGAGGCACCGACCGCAAGCGTTTCAGCACCACCTAACATCTGATTGTTTTGGCCTGCGAGTTGAACTCTGTGCCTATTTAAGGTTTTATTCAAAATGATAGTCGGGGTCTTAAATAACCAAACCAAAGCGTTCCCAGTGGTCGTGATGGACTACCGCAGACCCTCCCTCCCCGGTTCTTGTCTTCCAGCCAGAGGGCTTGTTTGCTTTACTTGGGGTTTATCTGTCAGTGAGGACGGCTTTGATAGACGATATGGAGTAAATACATTTGGCTCATAAACTGGTCGTGCTGGTTAAGTGAGCTGCGTCCGGTTTCACTGAGACGTACATCCGTGTGTATCAAGGACTTTCCATTTGCATTCGTCACATCTTATTAGATCTCCTCCATATCTCGTTGTGCATGATGGCGTGTTTGTGTTTCACTCCTAAAGGGTTTTACCACCCGGTCATGCTGTAGTAGAACTTTTGGGAACTCTTTATAATGCAGATCGATATGTTAAAATGTAGGATAAATCAATGTAAGTCAATGTTTTATAAACAAACATGCATTGACAATGAGCAATAGCACAGTATTGTTCAAAAGTTTGGTAAGGTTTTATTTTTTTATTTTTTAACCAAGGCTGCATTTATTTGATTTAATATATTTCTCTCTCTCTCTCTCTCTCTCTCTATATATATATATATATATATATATATATATTGAGAAATATTGTTTCTATTTTTATAGATAGTAAAATGCATTTTTTTCTTGTGATGGCAAATCTTTAGCATCATTACTCCAGTCTTCAGTGTCACATGATCCTTCAGAAATCATTATAATATGCTGATTTGCTACTCTAGAAACATTTCTCATTATTATTAATGTTGAAAACAATTATGCTGCTCAATATTTTTGTGGACACTTTGAAAAAATTTAATAAGAATTCTTTAAGGAATAAAAAGTACAGACTTTATTTAAAGTATGTTAAAAAAATATTCGTAATACAATTTATTTATAATTAATTTAGATTTATTATATAATTTATAATAAGGATTTTTGCTATTTTTGAGTGATTTAATGCATCCTTGCTCAGTAAAAGTGTGTATTCAATATAATTAATATTAAACTAGATTTTTTTTAGGAAATGTGAAAGTGTTGTTCACTGCTAGTTCATGGTACCTGATCTATTAATTAATATTAATAAATTGGCCTTATTTTAAGGGGCTTCCAAACATATCTTTAGGTTTACAAAGAGCTATTCTTTAAAAATGTTTCAGAAGAGAACATGTTTATCTGAAGAACTGTTGTTTTTTTGGTGTGTGTGTATGATGTTGAGGCATCTACGAATAAAAAAGTGTTCAGCGTCTGCTGCTGCACACCCAAACTCACTTAATCTGAGAAGAGAGCTCTCACTCTTGTAGTCTTTTCTGTCTGTCCCAGCAGGAGGAGGAGAAGGAACACATTGTATTTCCTCAGACAATCTGCATTGTGTGAGCGTCAGGGTGTCCAGCGTCGGTCCCCAGCCCCTGCCAATGTGGCAGCAGCGCTGAACCTTTAAAAGGAGAATCCTCCAGGCCCAACAAAGGCCAGAGCATGGCTGCGTGTGTTTGCTCTCAGGATTGCCCGACCACCTCCATTGTGTCTTTTAGGATAACAGACAGTCTGTGTCACATGAAAGGGCAGTGAACAGATGAGAGAGAGAGAATGGGGTGGTGGAAAAAAATGTCTGCGGCGTGAACCTCGGGCTCTGATAGAAGTGGCTCCGAATAGTGTAGCGTACACACGCTCCCCGCTGATGAAGAGAAACACTTAGGCAATTTTGTTCACTTGGGGTGGGTTGTTTTAATGGGTTATCATTGGCCGGCCGGTGAAGGAGAGGTTAGACTGTGAGTTTAAGGTGCTTTGTTTGAGCGTCAGCCAACAGGGAGACAGTGCTGGGTAGACGTGTATTAACACCACAGGTCCCCATACGGTCTAACTCCCCAGTGATCGCTCATTATCACACATGCTAACAGCTCGACCTGTCAACACTTGCAGCTCGATAGTCATTAGCAGATACAACGTACACATACATGAGCTCTCTTTTCCAATACTCTTGCGCTGTAAGCCAAAGAGACTGGTTTCGATTTTCAGCTCAAATTAGATTTTTTTTTTTTTTTGTTTGTTTTCAGGTTTTTCTTATGACCTTTTAAATCTGACACGCTGGTCAGAATAATCTGACCTGTAAGCATAAACCAGCCTGCCCAGATGTGTTCATTAAAAATATCATTAATGTTATACTTCACATTAGAAGAGATAAAAACCCTTAACATTTAGCGTTAATTTTTACATCAACTCTTACTTTTAACGCTAACATGTATTACATTATATAATATAATTATCATATAAACTGTATCTCTCTCTTTATATATATATATATATATATATATATATATATATATAAAAAATATATATATAAGCATACCATATTTTTCTTAAATATATGCATGTGTGTGTATTTAAAACAATTACACAGTACACACACACATCATGTAAAAAAAACTTTTATTGTGGATGTGATTAATCAGGATTAATAGTTTTATAGCAATTTTATATATATATAAAAAAATGGAAAGCTGAATTTTTATCTGCATTTTTCAACAGTTATTTTCAGGATTTGTTTAAAATCTTTTGTAACATCATAAATTTTTTTGCTAGCCTTCTTCATCTATTTAATGCTTGCTATTTGAGCCAGTCTTTGGTGGAGTCTCTCACTCATTTTGGTATTTAATATTTGTGTTTATTATTAACTTTGTATATGAGGTAACACAGTAGCAAGATGTCTGATCTTTACAGAGATTTCTAATCATTCATCTCTCGGCGAACTGATTATCAGTGGCATTTATTTCCATTTTCTTGTGTTTTCCCCCTTTCGTTCAAACCCCTGCCGATTGAGCTGAAATGACTTATTCTCAGAAATCCTTCGACGCTGATAACACCAGTAGTTATGCCACATTGCTAGATGGAAACTTTGAATTTATGTGATATTTATAACGCCTGTGGCATTAACCGACTTTATCCCCAAAACAGAGCAAACTGTAGCCGCTGCATTAGCTGTCTTCACTGTTCTGTGCAGCAAAATACATTTTGTAGATTGCATGGAACTCCTCCCAGCAAGCATTGGCTGCTTTATCCAGACACACAGCAGCGTTCCTGCCTAGGCTCAGTGAAGGAAATTCATTTTTTCTTGAACGAGTGATTGCAACTTTGGTATTTGTGTTCACCATTGCGTGTGTTCTCATGTATGTGTGTTCTGTTGAGGGAACGAGACATATTGAAACAACCACGGCCTTTATCAGCAACTGTCAGCATGAGTGATTGGTGTAAGGAATGGTGGTCGGTAGTTAGCTCGTATCCATCTAAGGTTGCTATAGACACCTGTCAGTAGAATATCTGTCTCTGCTTTAACTGCGGCCTCTGTGTACTTTTTTTTTGCCTGTAGATAAATGCTCTCTATTAAAAGGTTATTTTACATTTCCCATCTGATAGCATTTTGTGGCTGCGTTAATGTTTAACTGGCCTGTAGAGTTAGAGGGCAGGTTTGTTGGGATCCCACCCCTGTGATCAGGTATCTTACTCTTCTGGTTAATGTTTAACAGAGTCCTCAGGTCGTCTGTCTGGCAGCCTTTATAACTTAGACCAGCATATACTGCTGTTTTTAACGAGCAGCATATGTTGAGCTGAATACAGTCAATAGGATTTTAAAAAGTACAAGGGGAGTTATTTGCATTTCTTTTATAAGTGGGTTTTCACTGTTACTGTTGCTTATACTTTAAGGAATAGTTGTAAAAATGTAGTTACTCACAGGCCATCCAAAATTTATAAGACTTGGTTTCTTCATCAGACCAGATTTGAAGAAATTTAGCATTACGTCACTTGTTCACCAATGAATCATTTGCATTTGAATGGGTGCCGTCAGAATGAGAGTCCAAAAGAAGATAAAACATCACAATAATTAAGAAATCCACACAACAGCAGTTCATTCATTAATGTTATGTGAAGTTAAAAGCTAAGTTTGTAGTAAATAAATGCAATATTAGGCCTTTTAACTTTCTCCAATGAAAAATGCAAGAAACATTCTGATGCATTACGGACTTTAGCCAAAAATTACAGTTTAAAGTTAATTATGGATTTGTTTCTTAAAAACATGCAGCTTTTTACTTTACAAGATGTTAATTAATGAACTGGAGATTACTGTGATGACACTCATTCTGACGGCACCCATTCACTGCTGAACATTCACCAAGGGATAAACTCATTTACATCATGGATGGGTTAGTCAATTTTAATTCTTATATGTACACTCTTAAAAATGTTTTGTGATTCCAATCCATTGCACAAAAGGTTCTTTATAGAAAGGCCTATAGTAGGACTGTAGTAGTTATAGTTTAGTTAAACCATATAGTTTCTGGTATGCCATTGCTTCAAACCCCTTTGGAAGCTTTATTTTTAAGAGTGCTGTATAATCACATACACATCTGTCACAGCTTCTATATAGTGAACTGTGTACTAGACAGATTGCATTTATATGCCTGTTTATGAATCTCCATCATACTGGCATCTCCATTCTTCTGAGTGGGACAGGAACGTCGTATATCCTACTATAATTATTCTCATAAAGCGGGGACCAGGATGGACAAGTTGTGTCTGTGAGGGGGTGGGAGGACTTAGATAAGATAATCCATAGTGTGGCAATGCTTCTCTGCCCTTGTTTGTCGCTGTCATTGGACCTTTGTACCCAATATGTTTGCATTTAATTAAACAAAGCACACAACTTTACATCACTTTCTCGACCATCAATATCGCATCAGAATTGATTATTTCCTGCATTAAAAAAAATAAATAAATAAAGGAAGAACCTGACGTGGAAACCTTCCTGGGACTAATTAGGAAGACCGAATGAGTAATATGACTTTAGGGCAACAACACACAGGCACATTGGCTAAAGCCAAAAGAGAAAAGCTGCTGCCAATCAATCTTGACGTCTCTGTCGCTATAGGCACATGCAGGCATGCAAGCTAGACAGACAGACGTTTGGTATTGTCAGCTAATCGTGGCATTCTATTAAATGCATTGTTTCCCTGGCTAATATGAATGCCCACTTAATAGCGCTGTGGTTTTTTTTGTATGTCTGCAGTCGCAGGTGAGCAGAGTGTGTTATTACAGCCGTTCGACTCGTTTCTGCTTGAATAAAAAGGGGAGCAGGTGTTATCATTATTTTGACATCTCTGTGCTCTTGGTGTCATATTAAAGCATATTAGTCCTCTGCAGTTTGTTGACTGATTTTAAAGCACCTAGAACATTGTAATGGGGCTTGTTAAGGGAAGACAAAATTACTTTTCATTGGACATACAATAAAACAGGTGATAAAATCTATTAGATGTAGAATATGTAACCACATAGCAACCAAGAAAGTCTATCCACCTTATTTTTAAGTGAGACTTAGTTTATTACCCGCTATTCACCTTTTTCCTGATGTAAAAAGGTGCCGCCATTTGTAAATTTTGTTGGTATAGCGTCTGGTAGCATCTACATTTTTAGCTGTACAAAACTGCTTGTTTTGCTGCTTGATATTGAAAATTGATATGTCCTATCATGCTATTTTAATGTGTTATCTTAATTATGAACACACTGGTTTGTAGTGCAAACAGTTTTACCTTTACTGCTCCTTGTTATTTCCCTGTAGCATCTAATATTCAGTACACAACAGACTAGTCTGTTTATGACAGTGATAATAAATTCCAATATTATGGTAACAAGTACAAATTTACCTAAATGTGTAACTTCAAGTCGTTCACACTAGGGATGAATGGTAATAATAATAATAATAATAATAACGATAAAGAAGAATAGTTCTAAATTACAGTTTAATAGAATAGCAGATAATTGCATAAAGGGACAATAATCATTGAAATCACTTTCAAAATGTTTTCCAGCTGATGTACAATGGACCCTTTTCACAAGACGGCATTCATCAGCATGTATATTCTTTGTATTATATTACCTTTGCATCAAATTACAAAAAAATTCAAAAGCAGCGTCTATGGGAAGGACATCAAATTTGACATCATTTGCTGTTCTGACTGCCGTTTTTCTTTTGGCATTTGAACAAATGGGAATGCAAAAAACCATCCCATTCACCATCCCACCATCCCATTCACTGCTCTTCAAGTTGACCCTACTATGACGACTTCCACTGCGGAGGAACCCGGAAACGTGAAAAGGGTCCATAAAAGGGTTAACGGCAAATCAGCTGAAAGTGAATGGTTCACATTTAAAAAAAGGTTCCCCTTTAAAAAATGGCAAGATATCTTGTTAGCATTTTTTATTCATCACAGTGGCAATTGTTAGACTGCTGCATGCAGCTTTGAAATCTTTGGCATGGACATTTCAAAAACAGGAATGGCTTGGACACGCTTCAGCATTTTGATGGTTTTGATTTGCAAAGGAAAGCTGCATCGTGTTCTTTGGAACGTCTGTTTTCTCAAGAAGTTGATTTGGTTTTTCTTTTGTGACAGTTAGCAGCATTTCAATTTATTACTATTACTTCACTGGAACTTTTTTGCGGTGGTTGTACAGTTCTGCTGTTCGTTGTTTAGTTTGATATGTATCTCTAATCGTCGCCCCTACCCTATCACTTTTTTTTATCTTGACCCTCGTTATCTCGCGCCTTGTTGAAAAACACCTGTCTGAATTTCACCTCGTGTTTGATGCAGTGCCATGAGAGCGCTAATGTATTCCTCTGACATTCTGAGGAATTATTAGCTCCAGATATTGTTTCTTGTAATGACATTCCGTTTGAATATTAGATGTGTCTGTTGATCTAGAGTTATGATTCCCCACCTCCAGGTAAACTGCAAGCATGCTCTCTCTGTGTCTGTGTCTGGGTCAAGTTTAATGTTTGTGTAAGAAATTTGACCATTGGCATTTCTCCTCCTGGTTTATGAAACATGAGCTTGATGCTACACCATCAGTCAGCCGTTATATTGTTCTTGTAATTTTGATGATTGTCTTTCCTGAGGATTTATTGAAATGTGTGATGAACAACAAAGATATGTGGTTTTGTAGGTTTTATATGCATTACAATTGGTATTACTTGGAAATTAACATTCAGTTCAGTTAATTTTAGTTAATATTTTTTTTCATTCGTAAATAATCATATAATTTATGTTGCCTGCTGCATTCGTTAGAATGCACTAAACGTATAAATTACCTGGTCAAGTTAAAAATTAGTTAATATCGCTGAATCAAACTATAGCACTATAACTAAAAGTAATTGTGGTTAACAGTGCAGTTTCAGAGTGTAAGTTTTGTTAGTAAAATATAAGCTTATATAGCATTTATATTACAGTTTATTGTTTTAAATGTAAAACCTGGCCCATGCATAATCTGTACCCAGCTTTTTACATTTAAAAAAAGGTCATATTTACCATATTTAAATGTATTAAGCATCTGCTTAATGAACTGAAATATGCATAACTCTTGTAAGGCAATTTATATTTTATTAAAGTAACTAAAATGCCTAAAAAATGCCATTATAGAGAAATAAATGAATATATTAGTTTGGGAACGTATATATGATATGATAAGTTATATATATATTTATATGCTGGCAAGTGATTAATCATGTCCAATCACATTAATCACATCCAAAATAAGTTTTGTTTACGTAATGTATGTATACTGTGTATATTTATTTTGTCTATGTAAATACACATGCACACATGTATATAATTCCTACAATTTATTTACAGTAACACTTTCCCTCCATGAACTCTTAATTTACTGCGTATTAATAGTTAGTGTGGTAGTTGTTTAGTTTAGGTATTGGGTAGGATAGAATAAGGTCATGTAGAATAAGGCATTCATATATGCTAAATTATAACTAATAAATGTAATATATATGCTAATAAGCAACTAATAGGTAATTAACTGTAAATAGAGTGTTACTTTATTTGCATTATAAGTTAAGGTATAACATACAAGAAGTGAACACGGTCAGTCCATGACTGGCTAATTGCACTCATGTAATAAGTGTGTCATAACTGTGTTTTCAGTGTGCTACAGCATCAGGCTGATGAGACCAGTCCAGACAGTTCTGTCACCTCACACCAGAGCCAGACCCAGATTCAGCCCCTCCTGCAGCGTCTGCAGCAGCTGACGTCAGATTTTCAGAGCGCTCAGACTCAGCTGTGTCTGACCCAGGAGAGGGAGAGAGAGGCCAATGAGAAAGTGCAGAGGTGAGTACAGACGTGAGAGAGTTTAAACAACATACCAAAACCATGTTAAACCACCAGTCAACCGGTCAACGTTTTGGAATGATGAGGATTTTGTAATTGGGTTTGAAGATCTATTTATGTTTTTTTTGTTGTTGTTTTTTTAATTCTGCTTAATATTTTTTGTGGAAAAAGTGATGCACTACTTTTCAAATGTTTCTATTCATCAAAGAATTGATGAATATAAAGTATATTCCGTTTTAAATATTAAGCATGCAACTGTTTTCAGCACTAATAATAAGAAGAAATGTTTCTTCAGCAAATCAGTATATTAGAATGATTCTGAAAACTGGAGTAATGATGCTGGAAATTCAGTTTTGATCACTGAAATAAATTCTTTTTTAAAATATATTTAAATAGAAAACAGTTATTTCAAATTTTAATAATATTTTACTGTTTTATTGCATCATTAATCAAATTATTTATATCTAAAATTATTAGTATTATTTAAATTTGGGTTCTCAGAATATTTTCCCCTTGTTAATGACAGTTTTGTTCACATTTGCCCATTTACTCATTTACCCTTCTTTAATTTCAAGTTCCAAACTTGTATGCCTTGCTTTTTTTTTCCATGAAACAGAAAAAAAGATTTTATACAGAATGTTGGTGCTGCCCTTTTCCATTCTGTCACAGCAAATCAGGACTGTTAAGCTAAAAAAGATTTAAAAAAAAAAAAATACCATGAAAGCAAAATGACTAAATGTCTTCACAACTAAATCCATATGACTCCTTTATATGATCCATTTTTGGAGTCAGCAGTGTGGATCCTTATTCACTTTTGTTGCGTTGAAAGGGCATGAGCGTTCTTCACTATAGTGAAGCCAGTTTGGAGATATTCCTGCACTTGTTGGATGTTTCAAAGCCTGTTCTCTCAGTCTCTCTAACCTTGCCCTGCCGATCTGTTCTGTGCATTTTTAAAAACTGGTCGTCTGGTAGATATTCCCTCTCTCTCCCTCTTGTCTCGTTCGCATGGGGGGCTCCACACGCAAAGCAAACACAGGCCGGCCTGCTGATCTATTTACATGATGAATTAACCAAAGGGGGTGGAGATGCTGAGCCGAGGGGGCGCTCAAAACACGGAGAGAACCCCCCACTACCCCATCACAATGACAGAACTTTAGTGCACTGTTTACACACGCCGCTCTGAAGGGTTTCCATTTTCAGAGGTAAGATCACACAGCCTCTGCTGCAGGACATGAAACTCCATATCCCACAATGCACTTTAGTTTGACCAGTGCTGCTGTGTCCTCACCTAGACAGCTAGTGTGTATCAGAGCGGCTTGTTTGTGTACACTGGTCTGACCGAGCAGTGTCCGCAGTGCAAGGTTCAGTCGTGTGAGTCACTAGTGTCTTCAGCATAGAGTCAAACTGCTACTGGAAGAGTCTCTGTGTAGCATTACTGGAAGCTAACAAGAAAGTGAGCATCATTTATGCATACCTTTATTCTGTGAAACACAAAAAAGGTTGATTTTCATTGAATGGGGGAAAAGGACATTTGAGACATTTCTGAAAGTATTGTTTTTGTTTCGTCAAAGAAAGTCAAATAGTAGATGATGATAATTTGGGTGAGCTGTCTACTTAAAGGAGTACTTCACGTACTCAAGAGAAACAATATTCAGTAATTATTTACTCACGCTCACGCCATTTCATATCAGCTTATATAGGATACGTCTATATAATGAAGAGTTCTGCTTTTGTGTGTAGTGATCATGACCACGTTTTCACAGAATAACAACCTGAATTTGGTCTGTCATCATATGATACTAAAAGACTTATATGTATCATACAAGTCATATAGACTCCCTTTCGGTTGCTTTCTGATTATTATTATTTTTTGCATACACTAATCTGTTATTTTAGTGTAATTGAGATACAAATATAGATCCTATGTATGTTTTGAATTAGTTATAATTTAATTAAAGTTTTAGCAATTTGGTTCAAGTTTGTTTAAATAGTTGTAATGAATTTTTATTTCACATTTAAGTTAAGTTAAATGAAAACGAGGAACGTTGCTTTGGCAACAAACTGAAGTAAAATAAGACTTTTTGTATTGTAGCTTGTTTTTCAAAACGTTTTTTAGCTTTAAATAACTATAAAAACTTTGCTCAGAACAAATCTGCAAAAATAGTACCTTTAGCTTTACAGCATCTTATCTTATTTACAGTAGTAACATTTAAATGACAACTTTGTACCTTTCTACCCCAAAAAGGTGTGTATTTGTACCTTAGAGTAGTAGAGTAAAAATATATGCCTTAAAGATACTATGATTTTGTTATGTGTAAATAAACTACAAAGATGTCTATTCAGTGGTGCTGCCGGAGTGATGAGCTGAAGGCAATTTATGCACATTTTCTAAGAGTATATGACCTGTTGCATGGAAAATAATTAGAATTATTAACATTATTTTAAAATCCTCTTTTTGGAAAAAAAAATCTAATTAGAGTTAATGTGGTGAGTTTAACTCTAATTAAACATCACATTTTCCTTACAGCAAGCCCTCATGTAGTGATGGTTGGGGTGTAGGTGATGGCTATTTTGCAAAGGATAACATGAATGTCAGCTTCTGTGTGAGTGTACGACTGGGATGATCCGCAGTAAGCGAGATCGGAGCAGGGCCGGTCACACCTGACCGCTAGCTGACATTCAGATGGATGCCCTGCACTCACTGGGCTCTGGGCGGCCTGTGGGAAGCCGCTCTGACGTGGGCCTCGTCGCATGACGGTGAGAAGAATGCAGGGGTGATGTGATCAGCGTCCAGGCTCCCACAGTGAGGCGAACCGGGGAGGAGGAAGCCCAGCGCCGGCCCAGAATGTGGCACCTGAGTGCCGTTCCTCCAGGCCCATTGACGGTGGAGCTGAGCTGAATGTCTAATGACCTGCTGAATCAAATTTGGCCGTGAGTAGCACACAAAGGACCTTTTCTTTGGCCCGACTGCCCACAAATGGGCTGGGGCTAGTACGTCGAACTTTTTTATTTCAGCTAGTTACCGAGGGAACATTTCTCATTTTCAAGTAATTTAACTGGATGTATGAAAATAACTGAAATAAAATTAATACAAACTATATATATATATATATATATATATATATACACACACACACTAATAAAAATGACAAAAAAAAAACCTAATTCAGAATATTATTTAAAAAAAACTTTTTATATAATATACTCTTTTATAATATTATCTAAAAATATATATTTTATTTAATAATTTTATTTCAGGAAGCTACTATAGCAACATTTCTTATTTGTCATGTACTAAAATAACCATCCATAATAACTATATAGAATAAACTTTTAAGAAATATATAATGACAAAAGCACACAACAAAATTACTTAAAACTGACTAAAATTAAAATTTAAAAATAAAAACCTGTTCAGAAAATTAATAAAAACTACATATAAATATAGATGTATAATAATTATATAATAATAAATCTAAATATTGGTGATAAAATAAGACGTAACATGCTGCAGTCTAACAGGTTCCCTCCTCAGCGGCCTGTTTTTGTCCTGTTTTACATCTCGTTCATCGCTAAAAAATCCCACTACATCCTTCCGAGTTATCAGCATGATCTTACAGCATTTCATGTAAGCGTTTTTGTCAGGCATTGTCTCGGCATAATTATAGATTACGAACAGGATCTTCTTTTGCATTGAAACATGGATATGTTGTCGTGCCATACATAAAACGTGCTGTTGTTTAGAATTTATGCACGGCTGCTGTTTACTCTGTGTTATTTGAGCTGGAATTGTTGGTTTTGCGACTCGGTGAATTCTTAATCGGGATTTGCGCTTTTGCCGGCTCTTCCCTCGCGTGTATGTTTGGGTTTACGGCCACTCTCTGCAAACAGTGTTCACCAAATCCTCCCCAGCCCGCAGGCACACCTTGGAGATCCTGCCACGGAAAGGCAGACCTGTTAATTGTGCAAACATGACAGGGAGGCTAATGAATATATTTAAAACGCTAAAAATTTGCACACAAGGGGGAACGGTGTTTCCGTGCATGTTTATGGAGAAGAGAGAGAGACAGTGTAGTGTTGTCTGTGTGCATGTTTGTGTGTTTTGGGTGGAAGTGGATTGCGTGTGTGTGATATGAAGGCTGTTTGCTAGTATATGTATATATGCTCGTGTGCGTGGCCTGTTCATTTAGCAACAGTGACCTTTTATAAATATTAGTCTGCTGTTTTGGACAATCCCCTCCCCCCTTTGGCTCCAAAGTGATGCATTTCTCTTGGCCACAGAGCGCCTCTGAGAAATACATATGGTCCTACGGCTGCTCTTCAATCTCTCTGTACAGCAAAACAGGTGGAGACTTCGGCGGGAGCAAGGCTCGGGTCAGACCACTCCCATATGCTCACTTGATAAGACTGAGAAACCTCAGTAGACAATACTAGCACTGGCTATGCTAAGCACGTCTTATCAGGATTGCTATAAAGGCTCTGATAGAGCTGGGCTTGCTTTGTTGTTGTAAGACCGCTTGAACTCAATGTTATCTGCTCTTTTTATTTGAAAACGCTTGGATTTAACGATCCTGAGCTCTCTACAGCCTTCTACATTAGTTGTGCGTGCCTTTATTTCATGCAATTTAATTTATTAAATACTTAACTTTCAAGTTCTCAGATCACTGAATTAAGCACTGAAAAACTGACTCTTGAGTATTATAGAGATTGCATTGTGCTTGTGGCTAAAAAAATAGAAAAGTAACTGAAGGATACTCACGTGCAAATTGTGTGTGTGGTGTTTTTATTTTAATTTGTTTATAATTGTTTATTTACATAATCATTTGCCCTGACAATGCATGTGTGAATAAATGATTATACACACACCATCTGCACGTGAGGATCTAAGGATCCTTCATACCTTTTCTTCATAAAGTCTAAAAATCTTGTCATTTAATTAATGCGTTGTCTAAAATAAATTACTGAAATTTATGCATACAATTGTTGTTGTTTTTTTCTTGTTTTTGATCTGCCATTAATTGAGAGATTGTAACATGAACAAATTAAATAAAATGCATTTAAAATTGTTTTGTTTTATAGATGGACACCCCTCTCCGACCCTCATATATAGATATAGATATATAGATATAAATACACTATGTATGTATCTATCTATCTATGTATTTATATATATATATATATATATATATATATATTAGTGCTGGGCAATGATTAATCGCGATTAATCGCATCCAAAA
>JAUCMS010000031.1:1908146-1920474 GCA_032357445.1 Enteromius radiatus | reverse complement strand
TTTTATTTTTTTGCAAATCTGAACAATTGATTGGTTGAAGTCTGCAAAATAATGAAATAAAATCCCTTAAATGGTAAATAACAATTATTAACGTCAACATAATGGTCTACTTGAATATTTCCATGTTCAGATTTTCTCTGGCAGCTCTGGCACGCGCACGGCTACTGCCGGTTGCTAGGAGACGCTTGTGAGTTTCACTGTTTGAGTTTCTGAGGTAAAAAGCTGAAGTCATTTTTTCTGTCGATACAATTTAGTTTGAAGTACATTTCCAAGGCGGAAATGCATTCACGAAAAGGTAAGATACTTTTAAAGAATAGTTTAAAATGTTTTGGTAAGATTTGTTGAGTCACAGCATGATTGAAAGCAAATTTTCCGATTGAAAGCTAACGTTAACCTAGCTGGCTAACTAATATAACGTTAAAGTTAATGCATTTGAACCGTCAAATAACGTTACAGTTCGAAACGTTATACACAATTTTGTCTTTATAAGTAGCACAAACGTCTAAAGATAATAATGAATAATGATTACTTAATATGTGTGAGAATAGAGAATGAGGCCAAAACAGAGGCCTTTTAACAGAGTTGACAAAAATGTGAGTAAAAAGTTCTGAAACGTGTGTTTTTCCCCAGTTTTAAGCATAATTGTCTCATAAATAAATAAATTGTATTATTTACTTTTGTTTTGTTTCCTTTCCTTTTTATATATCCAGGATGTCCTATGTATGAAGTACCCATATGAATTAAATCAGAACAGAAGTAGACTTCTTTCTTACCTTGCCAGGTGAGCCCTGTCATCACAGATTTCCCCTGCATCCTGACAAAACCCAGCTGTGTTGGGTCTCAAATAGACTTTCACTTTCCTCTCTTCTGCAAACTGCCTCCTAAATCCACATCTCAACAAAGACCTACAAAATGAGCCGGGGTCAGAGCACAAGCCCAAACATTTCCTCCATAGACAAATCAGGGAACACAATGGATCTTCCAAAACTTAAAGCCAGGCATGGGATTGTCAGAAAACCCGTCATAGCCTCTCTCGCAGGGACCACCAAAGCAGTATCCTTGTCCCAAAGGCCACAACCTCCTGCTAAGCCCAGATCAGAGAGGCCTTTATCAGCAGGTGGATCTCACAAACCTTGCACACTTGCTCAGCAGGTTTCAGGTGAGGAGACGAAAAACTTAAGCAATCAGCAGTCCGCTTTCTTTGGAGGTCAGAACCGGCTGGATTTGGGCAGCTGTAATGACAATGAGGTGTCAGACTCCGTGAATTCCGCACAGAATGGGCATAAAAGAGCGCAGAGAGGAACGAGTGAAAAATTCCGGGAGCCTCATAAACCTAAAACTCTCTCCAAACACAGCAGCTCCCAGAATCATACCATCAGTGCTGGCTCAAGCACCATCCAAAGCATCAAATCCACCTCTGAGCTGCTAAATGAAGCCAGACTTATTGCTGGACCTAAGCTGCCATATGAGGTTGACCAGCAGAGAGCGCCAAATGTGACCTTAGCAGATACATTAGTGATGGGAAGTGGGCACATAAAGGATAATAATAGTGCTGTTGTACATTCTATGGAAAGAGAAGCTGGACACATTTGCAGCTCTGATGATAAGGTTAGCTTTTTGTTTTTTTTATTTTACATAGTTTTTATTTTATGTAGTTAATAGGATTTTTTTATGTTGTTTTGATTTTCTTTTGAATGAAAGTTGGATAGAGCTGCAGCTCTTATAATGAGGTTAGCTGTTTATGATGTTTTATTCTATTAAATGTTTTATTTTATTGCAATATCATCCTTAAAAATAAAAGCCGTTTGTTTGATGTTTTATGTCTAATGCAATGGCATTTAAATTTGGATTAAGTGTCCAAAAACTTCTTGTATGTGCAACATGTCAGTATAATAAGGCAAATATTACACAAACTGCTTTTGGACGGCGTCAACATGCACAGCATAAATCTTCAATCTGAAGTGCTACAGTAAAGCATAACAAGAGTAAGATAACATATTTCTAAGGGGAGCTGTCAGTTTCAGAAACCCCAGAGGCAACAAAGGAGAAACCATTTTGTTTGTTTTTCAAGCCCTGATGTGCTTGTGGCTATGATATACTATTTTGAGTCTCATTGCAGTGCTGGAATATATAGCATTTCCTGTTAATACATTCTGATGGAAAAAGTCATAGGCTTGGAATGAAAACTTCTAAAAGGAATGTTTATAAACTTCTGTTTATTTTTATTCAGGGGCCAACTCAAAGAGACACCTCAGTACCAAAAGAGAAATGTTCCCCAAGACCAATGTGCCATCCACCTGTGTCATCTGGTGTCTACAGAATGGCCGAGTCAGTTTTACTGAGGGATTCTGATATTGGCTCTGATGGTGGAGGACTCAAAGATATCTTATCCCAGGTAAATAATAACAGTTATTTGTTTATACAATAATTAAAAGTTGAAAGTTGTGCAATCAACCTTTTAAAAGTTAGTAAATATGAGCAATATCACGAGTGGTGCTGAATGTATTAAATTGGATGTTCCTACAATCTATATAAATAAATTTTATACATACTGTATTTTTTATATTTTTAAGCTGACCGATGAAGATATAATAATGGCCCGTGGATGTAGCTTGACTCCAGTCCAGAGACCAGAAAGGACATCCCAACAGACCAAAACCATTCAAGGCCTTTCACTACTGGCAACCTGGACACCTAAAAAAGAGTATTCAATATTTAGTGATATACAGTGGCCCCAAAAATGTTTTTGAACATAAATAGCCATTATTATAAGCCATATTTTTGCAAAATTTATAAATAGCCAAATTTTTTGCATTAGATAGCAAAATGTCAAAGCAAGTTTCACTTGGGCCAAAGTAGAGAAGTATTTCTTTTGTCTGAATGGTTTTGTTTTTGATCAGTAACATTTAATCAATGGGATTTTGGTGATTTTTAGTGGATGAAGTCAGTTTACACAGCCATTCCAGTGGTGTAGTTCATCACATTTAGTTTGAACATATTCCACTAATGTTTTACAACCACAAAGTGCCCAAATACTTTTTGTTCTATTGCACATTATTGTAAAACATACAGACTTCTCTTTGTGAAAATGACATTAACCCTTATGAAAAAGAAGCCCACTTCAGCATATTTTTAAAAAGAGTACTTATTACGTAATATATTTTAAAATAATATATTTTGTACAAACGGTCAGGTGTTAAAATATATTTTTAATTACACATTTATAATGATGAAGTTGCACACTTTAGTACACTTTAAATATATGAAATATTATATTAATACACTACCATTAAAATGATGATAATCAAGTACTTACCATGAGCTTTTGTGTGTTAGTGAACACATCAAACTACATCGTCTTCATCTTTAAAGCATGACAACAGTTTATTAAACCTTTTTTTCAGAAAGCTATCTTTTTGTTAAACTGGATGTGGATTTGAAGCATTACATCCAATGCAATGACATTCAGACATTTTTAAGTGAGTCATCAATGTTCAAATGCTTTTTAGGCTGCTGTATACTTGACTTTATGCATTATGACACCAAGGTTCACTAATCTATGTGTTGATATATTGGCATGTTCCACTTGCTATCAGCATGTCAATCTCTCAACGCGTCGCTAGCGGAAGGGCGCAGAGGGTGGCCTTGGACGCAGATGATCATCTAGTTTCACGCTACCTGAGAAGAGCGTCCCAAGCTGTC
Source organism: Enteromius radiatus (assembly GCA_032357445.1). Classification (NCBI taxonomy): domain Eukaryota; kingdom Metazoa; phylum Chordata; class Actinopteri; order Cypriniformes; family Cyprinidae; genus Enteromius; species Enteromius radiatus. Next base: position 1,916,772 of record JAUCMS010000031.1, on the reverse strand, counting down.
ATCAGCCCTATTTAGGGAGTAGTAACACAGCGAGTAATTGCCCGTCACTTACTCCACTCATCTGTGCTGCGGGTCTGTCTGGAGCCAATGCACCCACGCATCCCTCCTCCCGACCTCTCCAGCACTCACCTGAGAGCTGATAATGCAAGATTTACTACCTGCACGGCTGGACCTGCGCCACTCCCTCACTCTCGAAAAAGAGCCTTTTAATTACTAGCTTTTTCCAGTCACAAGGGTCACTGAAAGGTTCCTGTTGGATGCGGTTGAGAGGGTTTATATGAGCGCCGCCTGCCTAAGGGGCAGATGGATAGCGGGGCAGGTTGAAGGTTCCTCCTTATGGTTCAGGAATGTTTCTTTTCAGTGCAGGCAGGGCCAGTGACTTTGGTGTGACCTTCCAGGTCTTTCGATGAGGCTTAACTGTGCCAGAGCGAGGTGATAAATCTAGCCTGTCACAGGCCAGAGTGAACGAAACATACGCAATAAATTGGCGCTGTCAGTGGAGCCGTGGGGACGTGGGTGGCGGAGGGCCTCTTCTGCCTGTCTGCAGTTTGAGGAACACAAAGGGCCCACACACAAAGTCAGTTCTGAGGTCGTTTCTCCCGCTGTCTTCAGTTCAAACAGTGGTGTGAAGTTATGGCAGAGACGATCTGTGCAAATAGACTGACTCATCATCTTTTTATGGCAGAACATAGGGCCTATATCACAAAGAGCTGGCGCCCAAAATGGGTTACATTTAAGGTCCAGGAAATGTTCCTGTGGGACCCTGATAACAGATTGAATGCTAAAATTATTCTGTAATGAGAATGTGTTTATTTATATTGCATCATGAGGCATAATGTCAGGCCGTTTATATACACACCGGAAACATGAAACCGTTGATTACACTGAGACTAGTGAGCGAGCAAGCATCATTTGGTATATACAGTGGTCTGAGACCACTAATGGAAATGGGTTTGTTTGTTTGTTTGTTCTATCTGCAGCACAGAAGGGTATAAAACCATTCACCATTTGTGTACCACTCCTGCTAGTCAAGTCGTGCCTGTTGAGTTACAACTTGTTTCTAGAATCTGCCACACTGCAACAACACAGTTTAACCAGCAGAGGGCAGCACTTGGACATATATCTCATCCTGACACTGAAAGGTATATCTTCAGCTGTGTTTTTTTTTCTCGAATGCTTCTCATTAAAACTCATTCAGGTCACCATTTAGGTTCTAACTCTTCCTCTTATAGCATTGTACCTGTTTTAGTCACTCTAAAGACGCATGTCCATGCCAAATGTGACATTTCAAGACCCAATGACGTACTTTTAATGTTTTATTACTCATTGTAGGCTGGTGTGTGAAGGTGTTACCGTTGATTGTGCTGGGGTTTCAGCGCAGACAGACTGTATTTCCCACATGCCTAAACGGACGTCAGATGCTTTGGAGGACTGGCAGAGAATAGCAGAGTATTACGTTGAGAGACCAAGGATTATGATGTGTGGACGTGCTGTAAGAAAGATCTATTTTTTTATGACTCACTGTCAGTGGCTTTCATCAAAGTGACTAATTCGTGACATTGACAACTAAATGTGTTGAATTAAAACCAAGGCTCCAGTTTTAAGGAAGTATAGGCAAACCTGTTTTGCTTGACAGAGGCAGTGATTTATGGTAGGATAATTATGCTATTTAGTTCATTATTAAATATTCAGTAAAGGTTAGTTAAAACTGATTTTTTTTAAGTCTGTTACCTTTATTAGATTATATGTAAAACACTTGTTTTTGAAATTCATTCAAACATGGAGCTTAATTAAATCAAATTATACCCAGTTTCCCCGCTGAACTTGTAATATCCTGTCACTAGATGGCATTAGAGACATTATTTTCACAGTGTAATTAACATATGAATTAAAGATTTACACATTTCTTAATGTTCAAACTCTTGGGTTGGTTATTATTATTAGACTGTTGCATAAGCCCACTGATCATCATTAGAATTCTTTTATTTGATTTTTAACAGCTCTTTCTAACATCCAATTATTGTAATTCTTTATTCTTTATTTCTCATAGGCAACATTGTGTCCCAGTGAGCTCAGAATGTTCTGGAGCCCAGCACCTCCTAAATTCATCTGCACCCCCTGTGTTATGAAAGACATACTTTTCCCAAAATACCAGGTACAGAGGCTCCATTAGCAGACTTGTGCTTCCATCTCAGTGTGCTGGGACTTTTAACAGCACCCTTTTGCTGCAGAAATCACTGCATGCCTCCTCCCATCAGCTTCCTGCATTTATGCTGTAGACTTCTGCATTCAGAGAAGATCCCAGAGCAGCTCTGTGTCTCTACACTAACAATGATACATGATTCCTCTCTGTTATCATCTTGATTTGAATGCAGGTTTCTTTTAAGCGAATAATAAAAGAGAAATGGGATGAAGCACTTGAGGGTGATCTTGTCAAGAGTTTGAATTAAAAAAAAATTAGCAATTGACTTACCTATTAATGCCTGCAAATCACATAATTTATAGCTATTAATATAATCTCAAGGATATTTCCTTTGAGCTTGCTCATGCTGGGAATATTACATTCCTCCTATTTCTTTCTCATCAGGAAAATAACTGAAGTGAAATCTTGTTCCAGTGTTATACACTGTAAAGTCACTGCTGTAGCTTACATTTTTATACATTTTTGTATCCTCAGATAACCCAGGCCGGCCTGTCCAAAGAGAGTCTGTTGGATGAGCTGCACAATGTGAAGGAATCAGTTAGCCATGTGATGGACACAGAACAGGTTACTTCTGAGGTTTGTTTTTTTTAATTAACCTTAATTAATGTAGTCTAAAGACAAAGTTGTAGAAAACAAATTCAGAAATGTATTTTTCTCCCCAGTATAGTTGTGTAATTGACAAAATGATATATCCATGAAACTCTTTATCTTGGCTGCTGGGCCAACTTTTCATATTTGCCTCCATACATTCGAGAAAGGAAGAAAACAAGAAAAGAAAGAAATGTTAGTTTGCATTCATGTCACTAACTCCAGTGAATTCTCAAGACTGTTTTCTGAATAGCACTGTGTTGGACATTATCTAAAAACTTGGCCTTGTCCCCAGGAAAATGTCTCGCCTATTAAGTGTAAGTCTGTGGCAGGCTTCAGAACAACAGTCTCATCGACTGCCTCTGGGTTCATCTCAGCAGAACAGGTTGAAGTCTATTCTAATTTTGATGTTTTAGAATAATTTGATGAATATATTTGACTTTTTATCAGTTAACCTTGTCTCTTCTTAGATAAAGCTAGACACTCAGTAAGATAACAACTGTGCTTCTGTTTTAGAGTTTAGCTACAAATGCTTTTTAACATAATACTTGGATGCAAGTTGATCTGCTGCATTGTAGGAAAAATGAGCGCAACCAGACTTTCACCTCTTGTAATATCCTGTCTCCCCTCTGGGTTTCAGGCGGGACGGCCTCACTCTGCCCCGCACTTAACCCCAGATCTTGAGCCCCATCTTCGGCTGCAGTCTGACTTCACCAGCCTTTCCCAGGAGCTGGAGCATGTGCGGCGGCAGCGGGAACAGAACTCAATCTGTGCAGCTTTGGCCAAAAAATCCCTATCCAATGCCAAACAGACAAAGCCTCAGGAGGTTCACAAAGAGCCCAAGTCATCAGATTGGCCCTGCCAGGCCCCAAACCACAGGAGGAACAAATGCAAAGAGAGGGCAAGGGTGTCCCATTTCAAACGTAGGGCCAAGAAAAGTAGAAAAACACTCAGCTCTGTCAAGATGGCCTACGTTTGGAAAAAACTGAGCGAACCATCACGGACACTGAAAAGGTTTTTGTTTTCTAAGGTTTTAGAATTACAAAACAACACAAAGATAAAACATTAAACACAAAACCAATTATGTAAAACTGATTTTTACAGCAATTTATGATGCGTTAAATCATATATTAGAATGTTCTAAAAGGAATATTTCTGGCCAAATACTATTCTACAGTAGTCACTTTTTAATTTTTTTTTATTTATGTAGTGCTTTTAACAATACAGATTACCAAATAGGAGAACAGAGTGATGGCAGTGTATAATGACGAGAATTAAACTATTTATTTATCAAGATGACGATACTCACTAGAAATCAGTATAAGAAACTGCTTTGAACAACATTCTTTTAACTTTTTAATTCTGTTGTGATGTTTGCATTAACAATGTGCTTATCATTGCTTTTATTCTCTAAAAGGAGCGAGTCTCTGTGTCAGTTACCATGGCAGTCTAAAACCTCCAAAGGGCAACTTTCCCCCCTCCTCTGCACCAGTCTGCCCATGCTCCTGGATTTTGAGACCTTTGCAACAGATCATGGTGGGATACCTGACACGACACCACCCCGAGAGTGGGTCAGAGAAATATGGGATGCCTGGTTTGATGAGGTCTTTCCCCCCCTGGAAAATGTCCAGACTGCAGGCTCTTTTCCTGGTGTTCTGGAGGAGAACCAGCTTCCACAGGATGAGATCCTGGATCTGGACAAAGTGTTTCTGGATGAAGGTCTCAATATAGTTGATTTGGAGCATGAAGTGGCCAAGCTGACCCAATCTTTGACTGAAAATGGAAACCACAGTGCCTTCGATTATTGTCGTCGTGGAGCACTTTACATCAAACTTGGTTATCTCAACCAGGCCCTTGAAGATCTCAATGTTGTAAGCCTTATTTTCTTGTGTTTTATTAGTGATGTAAGCTAAGCACGAGTAAGCATAATTAATACTACTGTTGCTCAAAAGATTTTATTTTTTCAGTGTTGGCTCATTTCAAAATGGTTAATCATTATCCAAACAAACTAGAACAGAACGTTGTACAGATGCAACCTGATTTTCTGCTTAGTTTATTGTGTACTAATGATCGATCTGTTGTTTTTCTATTTTTAAAGGCCATCTCCCTGGAGCCCCATTTACTGGATGCCTACTGGCACAGACACCACATCTACCTGCTGAGAAACGACCCCGATAGAGCTCTGGATGATCTAAACGCCATCGTTGAGAACAAGAAGCATGCAGGTGTGTGCATGAGTCTACTTACATTAACAGACCGCAGGGTACTGATGCAATACTAGTGCATGCTATCTGAACTCTGTATTGGACAAAACAGAACCTATATGGTTATATAAAGGCAACATATCAAACAAAGAATGTCATGTTTTGAAATAAACATATTTGATTCTTGTATAGAGTTGCTTATATAGACATAATCCAATGTTTCCTCTTCCTCTTTCCATTAGTAAGCTTCACAAGTAAGTTCTAAATTTCTAAAAGCAGGTCTTTCAGAAAAAAATAAAAACAAATAACAAATAAAAATTAGAAATTCTACCTTAGAAATTGAATTCACATTTGAAGCACAAACATTATTAAATGGAACTAAATAACAACTTAAACTGAAATAAAAATAAACCTCTAATAATAACAAATTACAAATTGACAAAATTACTACAAATTTAATTAAAAATAAAGCTTTAATACTAAAATAAAAGCATATCCAAAATACTCTAATAGTATATAAGTAGTACTAAAAGAAGTGATTCAGATTTTGTCATGATTATGATTTGATAACCCTGGGTACATTAACATATGATCAGCCGTGTTATAATAAAAAGTAAATGCTCATGTAATTGTCAATTATTATATTTCCGGTGAACAAAACCTTCTTCAGAACAGAGTGTAGAAGCTCATGACTGATGCCAAATGTGTTTCAGACGCCTTCATGTCTACAGCAGAAATCTACAAACAAAGAGGGGAAACCACACTGGCTCTATTCAACTACACCCAAGCCATCAAAGTCAAGCCAGATGAGGCAGAGATCTACTTTAAGAGGGCAAAGATGTATCAAAAGAAGGGCGAGATGCTGCTGGCCATGGAGGACTATGCCAAAGTGAGCCCTATGAAAGTTGAAACGATCTAATTAGATTTGCATTTCCAAAGGCAAAAACCAGTGCTTGCAAGGTGATGTGTAATAGACTAATCACAGTTAACTTTGACTGTATTTAATCTAATTGGGTAGATTTTGAACATTAATCATAATTTTTTTCTTAAAGCTGTCATATAGGAGGAATTCAATTTTCCTTGACCTTTTGAGATAAATACATTTATTGAAAATATATGGTCCTGTGACTTTCAGAAGAGAATATTTCTCTAGCTCTCCCAAGACCCCATATTGAACCTAAGCAGCAAAAAGTTGTTTCTGAATCTTGAATTATGAAAGTATTTTTTATAGTACAATAAACTCTATTTCTTATAAGATCTTATAAGATCTAATTTTAGCAAAGCCTATCCAGAAATTTGACATTTTGGCATCCCTATAAGGTACTGTATGTAGGACAGATACATATTCCTCTTCCACGTTTTATTGATTGTTTGGTTTTTTTTTTACTTCTTATTGCTTTTTATATTCTGACCTGGGAAGAACTTCGAGCTCCATTTAATATATGAAAGGTGCTGCAAAGTCGAAATGTATTATAATTATTAGGGCTGTGCGATATATATATATATATATATATGTGTATATTGATATATATTTGCATCTCCTCAGTAAAACCGATTCTTTAATTAGCAGTTAATCTCCTTCAGCTTTTTTAAACGGACCACCAGTTAATACACAGAGCCGTAGATCAGTGACAAGCTATGCAATATCGCGTTCAGTTTTGCGGGTGATTCATTGGCGTAGCTTGTCAGTGATCTACGGCTGGCGGTCTGTTTGAAAACAGCTGATGGAGATTTACCGCTAATCAAAGAACTGGCTTTACTGACGAGATGTGCATTAATATATATTGAACGATATATATCGCACAGCCCTAGTAATTATCATTTTTGAACACTCAAAAGAAATACAGATAAGAGTTAAATGTGGAAAAATTGTTCCTGTCTGTGTGTAGCACCTGCACATGCTTGCTACAGTCTGATATTACCAGTTTGTGCAGCACATTTCAGCATGAATTGTTTTGTGAACCTGTCAGAATGTGAAACAGGCTTTGCAACAAGGCTTTTGGGAGAGTCAAAATCATCCTGGGTGAGAGAACTGCAAAGTGCAGCATCTCACTTCAATTATGAAGGGGACCGTTCTTAAAAGCACATCAGGCAAAAAAATGTGCTTAATGGTCCGCTTAACTCTAAGGGTTAGAGAGAAGGTGGGAAATGATTTTGGGAGAAAAAAACTAAATAGACCTATTTTTAGCACAATAAAATATGTCTGAATGGACATGTACTTCTTTTTTTTTTGTATTGCAATCACTTGCAATCACAAGGCTTTCTGAATTGGTGTTTGCCAGGTCTTATTTTTACACTCTTTAATCACTGTAATTAGCTTGCATTAATTTTACTGGACAGAATTAGTCAGTTTTTCATCTGAGCAGAACACAGTTGGCAGGCACATCATGCACTCTAAATATAAATCCAAGATCTGTTTGAGTTTACAAATGAGTGCTGATAATGCTGATTTTAGAAAATTGTTGCTTAAGCATTGGCTCAGTCATTACAATTTACATGCAACATAGAAGGCTTTAAAAATAAATCCTTTTTGACTCCTAGACCTTCACCATTGACTCTACAAGGACAGATGCATTGTTGATCCATGGAATACAGCACTTCAACACCTCCAAATGGATGCAGGCCCTGGAAGACTTCTCTCTACTGCTGAAGCAAGATCCTGGGAATGCTATAGCCAGGTCAGGATTATAATGAGGCTTATATACCTCATTCTGCATGCTTTGTGTTTGTATTACTTTACATCTTTGCCGATGTGTATATCCAATTATACCTTTTTTCCGCTCACTGCAGAACATACAGAGGAAGGATCTATTCCAAGCTGGGTCAGTTTAAGAAGTCTATAGAGGACTTTTCTCTGGCTGTGCACTTGGACCCCAGCAACTGGTTGGCGTTTTACCACAGAGGGTGTCTGCTGAGAGAGATAATGCCTCATATGGCCTTAGGGGACCTCAGCACATCTGGTAACGCGTACATGCTTGATATATCACATGAAAGTGGGATTATTAGATAGATGGTTCAGTCATGGTTGTTCAACAATCAATTCAAAAGTTACACATGAGTGTTTTTCATATGATTTCTTCTGGAAGCCCACAGGAAAGAAAAATGTGAAACAACATCTCTTTAATATCTTTGATATCTCATATGTCTTTAACGTTCCTTCTACGGCAACAGGGCTGCATCTGCTTCTCATTTCTTGCTATTCTAAATTGTTAGACTTTTTTGACTTTTTTTCCTCTGAATTCTGAGCTTATATTTCACAATTAAATTTTTTTCTGAATATATATGTGTATATTCTTACTGTACATCAACAGTTTGTCTTTTAAAGTGCTGTTATTATGGGTTATGAAAGGTTCATATTTTGGTTTTAGGCGTCCGAAAGAACAGATTGACATGCATGCGCAGTTAAAAAACACTTTCAGTTTCTTATAATATGCATTTGTTTTTAGTTTATTACTTCAACAACTCATTTAAAGCAGTGTTTGTGAGCTTTTAACGCTTCAAAAGTGGCACCTAGTGGCAAAGAATGAATTAGCATTTTCATTCAGACCACCCCAAAAAGACCAACAAGTGGGCGGGCAATATGCTAATGTTTCACTTTGCAGGATGTTTTTTATTCATTTGGAGCTGTTCT
>JAUCMS010000031.1:1882005-1902038 GCA_032357445.1 Enteromius radiatus | reverse complement strand
GAACGTTATATAAAAAGATCGAAATGAAGGCGGGGGAAAACAAATATAAAAATATAATTATAGACTAATAATAACAACACTGATGGGTAAAAATGTTTTCTTGTAGGCCTACTTTATTTACTTTATGTAACATTTATTCATGATAAACTTAGTATAAATGATTTTTACATTGCGTGCAATATAATAATTTATATTATAAAACAATAAATCAATCAATCTTTATTTATATAGAGCTTTTAACGAAAAAAAAATAAATAAAATAAATTATGAAATGAATTTTATAGTACAATAATTTCATATAATCACTTCTTCATTCAAAATAAAATAATAATGAATTCATCTCTGATAATCTTGGGTTGCTGTGGTCACGCAGGTTGTTTACGCAATAATCTCATGGCCACAAGAAAAATATGTTGTTCCCTCACCGTAGCATCTCGAGGCCACGACTTAAGGATGTTGTTAACTCGACAAAACTAAGTGAACTGAAGACGTCCCCTCCCGGTCATTGTAGACACGTGTACAAATGCAGGATGCTTTTTCATAACAATTGTGCTTCTGCATTTACATTTTATTGCATACATGTTCTCTTCCTCCACATTTTTCTCTTTAATCTTTAAGGCTCTCAGAGACTATAGCATTACGCTGCTCTTGGGTTATAAGACGGAGCTTGAGTTGAAAGTCTTGATAAACCGGGGCCTTCTTTATGTGGAGCTGAATGACTATGGCAGTGCCCTTCAGGTAGGCCACAGTTAAAAAAAGAAAAGAAATAAGAAGCATTGATTGCATTGGGCCTGTAATATGTCTGTTTCTATATTCATCATAAGATTTATAATACGGTTTATCATGTTCATGTTTTCATGAAATGTTATTTTAAACTTTACTGTACGTTTTGAAATATGTAAACTGGGTAATTTTTTGTTAAGCTGACTTTGGTAGTGTTTTAATAAAGCAGTAGTAGTGAAAATTATCTAATTGTTTTGTTTTAGGATTTTAAGGCTGCAGCACAGAAGCAACCAGAGGATGTAATAATTCTTCATGCACTGGGAGTTATTCACCACAGGTGTGCATTTATTTTGAGTTATTATTTAGTATGATTGACTATTTCACAGTGCCAAATTGGCATGCTTAAGCTAAACATTTTCACCCAGCAGTGGCAGTGGAGTCATAATAACTACTCCACAGCATGTTAAACTGCTTTGTGTTTAAAATAGAACAAGAACAAGGTTTAGCCCTCTAAAACACATCATGGCAGGTCATGTGGTTTTATTCACAGAGAATTTCTTGGAACTAGGAATTCCATGAATTTAGTTGTGTTGCTATTCTGCTTTTTTAGTGAGGTACTCAATGCACCACAGTAAATTAAAGTAAAGGTGATTCATATAGTCTGTAGGTCGCATTATGGAAAATCTAATTTGTTTTGAGCCTTTAAAATAAAAGTTTTTATAAAAGTTATATATAATAATATATAATGTATATATATATATGTGTGTGTGTGTGTGTGTGTACAGTATGTATGCATGTATGTGTGTGTATGTGTGTATATATATGTGTGTGTGTGTGTGTGTGTATATTTATATATATATATATATATATATATAAAACACAAATTAAGTTATGAAAAGTTCATGTAAAGTTGAAAATGGTGCAAAAAAACAACAACATTTTAAGAGGATAAAATCTAAACACTATACCATTACAAAAAGTTTGTGTGATACATGCCTGTGACTTTTCTGGGTTATTTGCTGAATGTAAAGTTCAAAAACATTTATTTGAAATGGAAATTGTACCATTATAAATTTATTTACTGTCACTTTTGATTGATCCATCATTTCTGAATAAGAGTATTAAAAAAAACTTGATAATTGATGATTTTGAATGATTGAGTTCATGAGCAGAAAGAGATAAAAATGCATGACACAACATTTAAAAGACATTTATTAAAGTACAAGAACTTTCAGGAAGTTTAAGTGGAAACACCCTAATGACTACATTATTAATGGTGTCCTGAAACATGATTTATGATTAGTCATTGAAGCTCTCTGTGCCACTTACAGTGCAGATCTGCGTTTAAATGGAGCATTCAGAGCATATCTATTATTTTTATTGATCAACACTCAAAAGGTGCTATGCTTCCTGAATGTGTTCAGATGGATTTATATCAGATTAACAGCGTATGACAGACAGGACATCTCATCTCTTTACATGAACTATATAATATGAAATATTTTAGTAGCTCACTGACAAAACGCATTGCTCTCTGTAATATCATTTACAAAAGAACAGAATGCTTTTGAATCCATAGAAGTCGACATTTGCACATTTTCATTGCAGCACTTTCAAATAAATGGCTCTTCACAATAATTGCAGGGTGTTTTTTTTTCCTTTTTAAACTGAGTCTTACACTCACACTGCGAATGCTGCACAGCTTATAATTCAGTTTTCAAAAGCTAGAGAGAGGGGACGTTTTTACAGAGCATTTAAGGCAAAGTTCATAATTAAGCAGACAACTAATTTTCATGTGCAAACAGAATTTGGACACATCACTGAGGGTAATAATCTGCTTTCTTTGTCTGTTTTCAAGGCTCGGCCAGCTACAGGAAGCTGTGGATGCTTACAGCCAAGCTTTAAGACTTGATCCCTTCTTGCAAGATTCCCATGTGGGCAGAGGCAATGTTTTCATGGATTATGGGCACAATCACGCCAGGAAACAGGCCCAGAGGGACTTCCTCACAGCCCTGCATCTCAATCCACTCTGTTCAAGTGCTCGCATTAGCCTGGCATACAACTTACAGGTAGTGGAAAAAATAATTGTCTTGCTTCTTTTTATTTCTCACAGGTAGATCTTTCATAGCTTAACAGTCTTAGAGAAGTTCCCAAATGCTTTGTTTAAGTCTCTGTTCACATCCTTCTCTTAATCTGCCTTTGGAGAGAAAAAAAAGCTCTCAAATTAATGTGTACAGCATACTACTGTACCTCTGATAATTTGCTCTTGGGAGAGTTTGATGTGAAATGTGACTGAATTCTGACAGCAGACTTTTGTATCCTGGCAAAAATGGGCACTGTTGTGATCCTTTATGAATCTTTCATAGGTTTTTCCCCTAAGAAGAAACTTGAAACAGTTTTCAGTTTTCTATTTAATCCAACTGATGATTAGGGAACCTAACTTAGATAGTACAGAAATTAATTTTGTATGGGTGGAATCTCAGTTGTGTTTGTATGGAAGCTTATTTCTGCTATGAAATTAAAAAAAGGTAATTGGGACTTTTTATCTCACAATTCTTACTTTTGTCTTTCAATTCTGAGAAGAAAAGTCTTATTGTGAATTCATAACCAGCAATTTTAAAAAGAAAGGTTTTATGAGGTAAAAAAATAAAAAAATCTAATTTGTGACTTTGTTTATGCAAACCTATATCTCCCAATTGTTAATATCTCACTGTCAATATTGGTATCTACTCAGAAGCAGCAATATCCTCTACTCAACAATTAATATGCTGGATGATATGGACAAGTCGTGTTATCTCACATTTCTTAAATTGAAATCTTCTCCTAGTTTGTCTGTTGCCTTTTGTGATTTTATGTCATACATAAATCATCTTATCATAAAATGTTGTCTTGTCATATACATAAGCATCTCAGCAGGCAACCAGCGTGTCCAAAATATGTCTGTTATGCGAAGGAAACTAAATCACAAGAAAGTAATCAAAACTGACAATAGATTCATTATTTTAGATTTCTTTAATTACAGAACAAATACATTATTTTTTCTCTTTACATACTTGAATTGTAGATAACAACAACAGTTATACTTGGTAAATCTTAACCTTGTAAACCTTAGTAATCTTAATTTCTGCATTCTCCTCTGTTCAAGACTTGGCTGTCTGGTATCTTTTGCTCTATGCAGTTTTATTTATTTATTTTTTTTTATAAACCCTTTCTTTAAATGTAGAAGAACTAATGGCTAATGCCCAGAGACAAACAACAGAAATGAGGTCAACAGTAGGAAACAAACAAGAATGTATCTGATTGCTTTTGGTATTCATCCTGGCCCTCATTATCTCTGCCTCTTCCCCCAGAGAGGGAACCGTATCTTGCAGACAGCCTGTTGCCTCTCAGGTCTATTGATTTCCACTAATCCATGTCGATATCTTGTCCTCTACTGCAGGTTTTGGGATTCTTCCAGAGAGCCTGGAATCAGTTCACTGTGGCTGTAGAGGTGAACCCTAAATGCTGGACGGCGTATGAAGGCAGAGCTGTTACCAGCCTACAGATGGGCAACATGTTTGCAGCACTGCAGGATATAAACACTGCTATTGAGGTCCTTAGTAAAGAAATTTTTACTTTTGTTTAGCAATGAAGGGATCATCAGTTATAATTTCACAAAAAGAATCTGCATATTAGAATGATTTCTGAAAGGTCATGTAGCACAAAAATTCAGCTTTGCATCACATGAATAAATTACATTACAAAATATATATTTTTTAAATTGTGGTAATATTTTACAATATCACCGCCTACAAGGATGATTTCAAAAACATGAACAAATCTTATCAAGTCAAATTAAATGAATTAATCTCTTTTTGTCTTTGCACTTTCAGTGTAACCCTCATGCAGAGCAGCTCTTCACAAACCGAGGTCTGATCCAACAGTTGATGGGAGATAAAGCTAGTGCCATGAAGAATTACCAGACCGCTATCAGCCTCAGCCCGGGATATTCCCTCGCTTACTTCAATGCTGCCAACCTCTTCTTTTACAATGGACAGTTTGAGCAGGTAAAACCAGAGGCAATTCACTACTGACTCTCTTGAGACTCGCTAAATGTGAGCCGCTGAGATATATAGTGAGTCTAATTTTTTTCTGCGACTCAGGCATGTGAGTACTACAGCCGAGCTTTTGAGCTGGACCCCTCAGATGAGTCTGCCATCCTGAACCGAGCTATCACTCACGCTCTGCTGCGGAAGGTCCCAGCATCCCTGCAGGATTTCAATGAGGCTCTCTGCCTCAACCCGCTGTCTGCAGATGCCTACTTTAACAGAGCCAACCTATACTGCTCTCTCAGACAGTTCCAATCAGCCGAGAGGGACCTTACGCAAGGTAAGCTGTAGCAGGCTGAATTCACTGCCACCTTTTATTAAAGGAGCAGTATTCTACACTGGTGTACTATTATGTCCCCTGAAATCAATTTATACAATACAGATAATTAGGATCTTTTTTTGTTTTTGAAAAAAGTCTCATATGCTCGAGGCTGCTTTTGTTTGATTCAAAAAATACACTAAAAACAATGATATTTTACAATTTCAAATAATAATTTTCTGCTTTAAAAGGTCATTTATTCCTGTGATCAAATCTGAATTTTCAGCAACATTCTGGAAATGTTGAGACTTTTAAAAAATGTCAATAAAATGAAAACTAGAAGACGTTAAAATCACATATGACAATATTTTATTCACAATAGAACATAGAGAACATTATGAATATTTAAATTAAGAAATTTAACACTTTTATCCACTAAATGAGCTCCTTTCAAATTGGATGCCTGTTACAGGTCTCAAAAAAGTTGGCATGGGGGCAACAAATGGCTGAAAAAGCAAGACATTTTAAAATGATTCACCTGGGAGAACATTTAGCATCTAAGTTAATTGACATCAGGTCATGTATCATGATTAGCTAAAAAAAGGGAAGTCTTAAGCTGCTGATACATGGGGGAAAATTTTTGAGCAATTTTGCAGGGCAACTTTCCCACTGAAAATGGGTAATAAATTCCTATTGGGATATCTGTGTCCCACCTGTGCATTGATGGCAACATTGCTCAAAAAGTTGCCCAGTGTATCATCAGCCTTAGAGGTCTTCTAGGACAGGTTTGAGAACTACTCTACCGTGCATAATACAGTGTGTATATATATATATATATATATATAAAAGGTTATTATGTTCCAACTTTGAAACTTCCTGATATTAATATGCCAATAATGATTCATCACTTTACATTTTGTACATCACCCCGACTTTCGATGTTGTCTGCACTTAATTACGTCTGATAACACTGGCTGATATCTCTGTAGAGGGCTTTTGTCAAGAAGATAAATGGAGAGCTGGTGAAAAGATGGCAACGTTGTTTTTATCCTCAACAAATCCAGACAGTCATAAACATGCTAGGCTCAGTCTCATACAGCACGCAGTCAGTCCACTCATTGACCATCTGATGCAAATTGCACACTGAAATCATTAGCTGTAAGATTTTTTTTGTGTTTTTGAAAAACGTCTCCAATGGTCATCTACGCTGCATTATTTAATGAATTATAAACAGTAAAAACAGCAATACCATGAATTATTATAACAATGTTTTAATGTGTTTTACAATGTGATTTATTTCAGAACTTAATTTTCAGCATCTTTACTGTAGTCTTGTCACAAGATCCTTCAGAAATCATTCTAGCTTGCTACTCAGCAAACCTTTCTATTTATTATCAATATTAAAAAGCAATTGTGCTGATTAATATTTTTATGAAATCTATCATACATTTTCCCCCAGGAATCTTTAATGAATATATAGAAAAACATAACCTTTGTAGCATTATAAATGCCTTTGCTATCACATTCAATAAATGTAATGTATCCTTGCTGAATAAAATTGTTAATTTATAGGTAACACTTGCTAACTATTACAGTAACTATGACTTTTCACTCAGTACATTCTTAATTTGCTGCTTATTAATAGTTAGTGCGGTAGTTGAGCATGATTAGGGATGTAGAATAAGGCATTGATATGTGCTTAATTAGCACTAATAAATGGCTAATATTCTAGTAATATGCATGCTAATAAGCAACTAATAGGTGTAACCATAAAATAAAGTGTTAACAAAAACAATAAATACCAGCCCAAACTTTTGAACGGTAATATGTTGTTTTTTAGTTATATTACCTAAAAAAAATATTACCTGTAGTATTCACAAGGAATTTTATTATTGTTTTCCTCAAAAACATCCCTAAATGGCATGTAAAAAATGTTCCTGTCTAAATAGACATTCTTGACCTAAACAAGCTGTAGTGTAGAGCAGACCTAATACCAGTCCAAATGACTACGTTATTGTGTGTATGTGTGTTTGTGAGGCAGCTGAATGGTTTCAGCACACACTTTCACTCACAAGAGGACAAGAGCATGATGGGATTGGCCACATGACTGCCTGGGGAAAAGAAAAAAGACACAGAAGGAAAACAAATGCAGCAACCATGTCTCTTTACTGCTGCACAACTAGAGACAGGTGGTTACTATGGTTACAGTGTAAACCAATTATAGATTTCCTCTTGGCAGGCTGCATATTTATGAAGCTGAAAACAAGGATGTGCAAGCATTTCTGATATTTAAAAAAAAAAAGAGTTTCTTAGAGCCCCTCCGCCTGCGGCTGAAACAGGTGGGATATTAGGAAACAGATGGCTCTCTGTATCTAATGAGTATGTTCTCCATGAATGGAGTAATCACTTGCAATTCCAGCGTGCGCTTTCAAACAATCTAATTTTGTTAGCCATAAATAGACACATTTGAACACTTATCCTATAAGCCATAAAAATGAGTTTTTCTGCATTATCTCACTCAAATCAAGGCCTTTACATGTGTGAGCTCTTTGAAGCAAAACAATGTCTGTAAAGGTACTAGGCGAGCAATGGTAATTTATGCAAATGCAGATGGCAAATTGCTCGCAAATTGTCCCTCTTGTGTGAACTAAAAAGTAGATGTCCTCCTATTCGCTGTCTCTCACAGCCTGATGTTTCAGTCACGAATAAGCACTGGGTGATATGTGCTAGCCTAATATTAATGTCATTCTCTCTGTGAGAAGAACAGAGCGGAGAGGCGAACTGTGAACAAAGCTGTTGTGGTGAAGACAACACAAATAATGCTACACCTTTCTGTGTAAACAGGAGACAGATTGATAAATGCTGGGGAAGGTGAGAGTGATATTTTACTCTAACATATCTGTGTGTGTGTGTGTGTGTGTGTGTGTTTCTTGAAGCTCTGATGCTGCAGCCTGGAGATGCTCTTTTCTATAAGTTGAGGGCTGATGTTCGGGGTCATCTGGGATGGAAGGAGCAGGCGCTGGACGATTACAGAACGGCGGTGGAGCTTCAGGACGCGAGATGTTCCTCAGGGTCGGAGAATGATCAAAACGAGATTTTTGCTTCTTAGATTATAATAATTAGCTGATGCAATAATATTAATTTTGTTGCATGCTATCAATTTAAATTGATTAAATGTGGGTTCGAAACAACATTTCTGAATGTGTGAAAAACCAAGTTCTAGATTGACTATTTACGCCGTCCAGCCATATACTAATACTGTACTAAATTAAAACATTTTTCTACATTAGACAAATATCATTATTACATGTTAAATAATGTAGCAATTTTAATTGTATTTTTTATTAGTAATTAATTTAAAAATAAATTATTTTGTAGCTAAATTCAAGTAGAATAAAGCCTTCAAAAGGCATATTCTTCAATTTAACTTCTGTTTTATTTTGAATAAATAAGCCATGCATAACTTATTAAAACATGGTTTGTGGTCTGAAAGATTTTTTAGGGTTTCTAAAGGAAGTATCTATTGCATACAAAGTAAAAACATAAATAAATATTTTACAAATTATTTATTATTTATTTTATTTTAAAAACAATATTTTCTATTTTAATATATTTTAAAATGCAATTTATTCCTGTGTTGCAAAGGTGAATTTTCAGCATCATTACTCCTGTCTTCAGTGTCACATGGTTCATCTAAAACTGTTCTAATTTGCTGATTTCCTGCTTCATAAATATTTATTTTGTGAAAAAAATGCAATACATTTTTTAAGATTCTGTGATGAATAGAAAGTTTAAAATAGTTGTTGTTGGGTTTTTTTTGGTAATACAATGAATGTTTTGGGGTCACTTTTTGATCACATGTCCTTACTGAAACCTTAAAAAAAAAAAAAGAACTAAATGAATCCTATGACCTTAAACTTTAGAATAAACTGCATAAGAGCTGCTTTGCTTTTTCTTATCTGTGAGCCAAGGTGGTCTAAAGTACCTGCAGATTCTCATTCATCTCAATAGCAGATGGTCGGCTGATTCATGCAGCTCAGAAGTACACAACCTGGATGCTGCCACCTTCACGTCATGGACAGGCAGTTTTGTTCACTGTTGAAACGTCTACTATATTATAAAAAAATTTTTGCAAATGCAGTTTACATTTTTGAATGATCATGAATGGAAAGTGATCTTTTTTTATTCCACAAGAATTTTAGTGCAGTCTGTACATTTAGCAATTATATATTAGAATAGCAGAACATTAATACTTATTTGTTCATTAGATATAATTATTTTTGTAATTACCAACTGTTTTGATTGTGAAACAATTAATTGTCAATTAATCAAATGTCTAATTAATGAATGTTTTTTTTTTTAATAAGCAGCCTAACAGCCAGACAGCTGTATCTGATGCATTAAATCATATTTGCCCTGAAGAAGTCAGGTCACTTCATATGACACCGGGCAAAGACTCTTAACTAGATGGAAAGAGAGAAACACCTGCTGAGTGATCTGGCTCTTCTCCAGTTCAGAGAGAGAGAGGGAGAGAGAGTATCTCAGAGAGAAGAGTGTGAAGACAGCCATCTGCTCCTCACATGTTGTGCTCTGACTGGGCTCAATACATTTCAAGGACAACACAAGTCTCCATCTGTGAGAAAAAAAATTAGGTATCACTCAAATTCTGACAAAAATGTTTCAGGTTTTTGCTATTTTCAAGGTGTGAGCTATTCGAAATGGATGTATTAGCTTGGGAGTGAAAAGGGAGAAATAGGCTATTGCAGGTGTGAAATAGTTTTTATCAGCTGTCTTGTTAAATGAATAGAATATTGTAGACATGTTACAACATATTGAAAAATGAGTAAGAGTTTCCCCATGAAAACGTCATTAATCTGTGACTTAATTTTTCTTTCAAACACTTTCAAGCGACATCCACCAAACTCAGCACCTGCTGTCTTCTCGGACATAATGTGTTATATGTTTTCTTACAAATCATATGACAAATTGTGTTGTCACTTTAGATCAATCATCTGCTAAATGAATAAATGTTTTGGGGGAAAAAATTCTATTGACTACATTTGAAAAACTAATCCCTCTTAAAGTTACATTCACAAAAATAGGCATAGTGCAATGCAATGCAAAAAAATAGTTTTAGGGACCAGGTTAATAATTGATTTATTGTTTTTACGTATTTATTTATTCATTGGGCATTTAGCATATTATTTTCCCCAGTTAAATGCAACAGGCTCTATTTACAGTACAGTACACATTGTCTTTAAACGCATTCAGAGATGCATCTAAATGTAGTGAATGGTATTTTCACCTAAACAATACAGTCCCTCAAAAAATGCATTTATTTTTAAGTGAAGCTGGATTACTTTCTTTAGCTTTTCATCCATCACTAGGTGGTGCCAGAAATAAGCCCAGATAAGCTTTCTCTTCACACTCAGGGGTGCTTTGTTGTTGTTATAAGGCATTGTGCTGTATAGGAAAACTATGCAAAGACGATGGCAACAGTCACAAAAGGCCAACTGAAAGTCTCCGGAAAATACTGAGCTTTAAATTGATTCCCTGGACCTTCTATAAAAGCCCTGTCTTTGTCGTATAGGATAAATAACATGTTTTATTCAATTTTAGAGGGAAGGGGCATTAAGAAAGGCTATGCATTTTAAACTCACCTGAGTGTGAAAACTAAGCCTACCTGTTTTAGCCCTAAAAAGAGCATCTGTGTGACTGCTTGCAACTCATTGCAAAGGCATGGGTTGGGTTTCTAATAAATATAAACACGATTATTTCTACAACAGTCGTGACAATGTCGAGGACGTGACCGTAATTAAATCTCCTCCAGAGACGCAATAAAGGTCAGTTTTACCTTCTCCCTTTTTTTGTATTTGAAGAAGCAAAAATCCAAAGCAAGAAAAATAAGTAAAAGCAAATCAAGTGTTAAGGCAACAAGAAAGACCAAACATTTTATGTAGCTTAATTTGATGTTATGTTTTGATGATATTGAGTTCAAACTGACATTGAAAAGAAGGAAGTCGTCAAGAAACTTGTTTTGTTTTTCAGACACGCTCACAAAAGCTTTAGCAGCCGATGGCGTCACGTTGCACGTGTGACGTCTGTGAATG
Organism: Enteromius radiatus; assembly: GCA_032357445.1. Lineage (NCBI taxonomy): Eukaryota > Metazoa > Chordata > Actinopteri > Cypriniformes > Cyprinidae > Enteromius > Enteromius radiatus. Next base: position 1,890,858 of record JAUCMS010000031.1, on the reverse strand, counting down.
TGATGCATGTGGCTGTGGAGTAACTGTCCATGGTGCTGAAACCGCCGCAGCGTCGGGATGCGCCTTCCGGACTCTCGCAGCATCGATGCGCGCATTTTCTGATCCCGTATTTATACACTTGAAATCCGCAGAAAGGCTCAAAACAGTGTCGGAATGCTGCCCAACGACACCTTCAAGAACCTGGAGGATGGTTTCTATCTGTTAAACTTCTCCAGCAACGAGACGCATAACGGGGATTCTCACGGCAGCAGCGCGATCTTCATCTCCTTCATCTATTCCGTAGTGTGTCTGGTGGGACTCTGTGGGAACTCGATGGTAATTTACGTGATCTTTAGGTATGCGAAGATGAAAACTGCGACGAACATCTACATTTTGAACTTGGCGATCGCGGATGAGTTACTCATGTTGAGTGTGCCTTTCTTAGTCACCTCTTCTTTACTTCACCACTGGCCTTTCGGTTCTCTTCTGTGCCGATTGGTTTTAAGTGTTGATGCCATTAACATGTTCACCAGCATCTACTGTCTGACTGTGTTAAGTATCGATCGCTACATCTCCGTGGTGCATCCCATCAAAGCAGCCCGGTACCGGAGACCCACCATCGCCAAAATGGTCAACTTGGGGGTCTGGATGTTCTCCATCCTAGTCATCCTGCCCATCATCATCTTCTCCACCACTGCACCCAACTCTGACGGATCGGTGGCTTGCAACATGCAGATGCCCGAGCCCGAGCGTCAGTGGATGGCTGTATTTGTGATCTACGCCTTTCTGATGGGCTTTCTCTTCCCTGTCATTGCCATCTGCATGTGCTACATCCTCATTATAGTGAAGATGCGGGTGGTCGCCTTGAAAGCGGGCTGGCAGCAGCGCAAAAAGTCCGAGAGGAAGATCACGCTGATGGTGATGATGGTGGTGACGGTGTTTGTGATCTGCTGGATGCCTTTCCACATCGTGCAGCTGGTCAGCGTGTTCGTCCAGCAGCACAACGCCACTCTCAGTCAGCTGGCTGTGATTTTGGGATATGCCAACAGCTGCGCCAACCCCATCCTGTACGGATTCCTGTCGGACAACTTCAGACGCTCCTTCCAGAGGATTTTATGCCTCCGCTGGTGGGATAACGCCACGGAGGAGCCCATAGATTACTATGCCACGGCTCTGAAGAGTCGAGGATACAGTGTGGATGACTTTCAGCCGGACAATCTGGAGTCTGGCAGCACGTACAGGAATGGCACCTGCACATCTAGAACTACAACGCTGTAGGACTGCGCTATTACAGCATAAAGACTTGTTTTGTTATCTGTTGTCATTGCAGTATTTGTTTTGTGTTCAAAAATGTATTGGTAAGGCTTCATAATAACGTTCGTTAATGCCATTCTTAAGATTATATAATGCTTAGAAGTTATGAAGCTATGAACTTTTGTGCCCATGCACGTTATATAATATTTTAAATGGCTTACTAATGAAAGTTATTATAAAGTGTGTTGATATGGGGAAAAAAATGTGACGTTCAGATATAAAAAAAAAAAAAAAAACTAAAGAAGTATCCACAGCCAAAAATTTAGTTGTTTATTTTGAAATGGAATAAAACCTGGGGAAATCTTTCACTCTGTGTATTATGTGGTAAAACTTGTATTTTCCAAAGGAAGCTTGCAAAGCAGGTACAAAAACAGTGTTACAGTTTTGGGATTTTATGTTTTGTTTCTGTGTGTAGAAATGAAATCAGAACTGCATTGCATTGACGTGACACTCGCCCAATTTAAGTATGCAAATATATACAAGAGGAGACCAATAGCAGTGCTGTATGCAATGTGAGGTTTGAGTAGCGCGATTCTGTCGATGTTACATTTCTTGCCAAAAAACAAAGTTAGCAAATGTTCAAGTCTGCAATTTTAAGGCTATATTTACAGTCAAAGCATTGTAATAATTATAAAAGGCGGTTCTAAATGTTCACTAATGTGTCTTGATTGTAAACCCAGTAGTGAAGGTGAGATATCAACAAATCTGATCTGAAACCTGCGAGAAACGTTTCCATTGACTGCTGTACTTCTATGCTGCTGCAGGGAATGTCTAATACAACGCTGATATGTGGCTATCCTTAGTGCAAGTCAAAGGGTTGATTTATTTATTCGTGTTTATAACATATGAACTTTTTAAATGTGAAATATTAACAGCAACAACAACAAAAAAACTCACCGACTGACCCATTATCCCATTTTAGATAAACTGTGAATTTTGTGAACTTACATCATAATTATTTTCTTTATTAAAGGCGCACTTACATTTTTTTTGTCTTTATGATGTATTTAAATATTAGAAATTAATAAAAGAACAAATCATCTCTTTTAAATTACTTAAAATACATCTGCGTGATAATGCAACCGCATTGCAAATTATCAGTAGTTCAAGTCGACTGCCAGAGAGCCAGAATCATATAAAACCAGGCTTCATCAAATCTTACCCTGGAGGTCTAATGCACTGCAGAGTTTAGCTCCAACCCTGATAAAATTCTAATTATCCCTATACACTGCTTAGCATGCTCAGGTGAGTTTGATTAGGGTTAGATCCAAACTCTGCAGTGCATTGGACCTCCAGGGTAAGATTTGATGAAACAAATATATACATATTATATAAACAAAAAAAAAAAAATCTTTAAAGCTGCGTAAACTATTTTTAGCGCCTTTCGCGGTACCAAACAGAACTGCACAATAAAACCTGAGTAAACTCACACCAGAGTCACGCGTCAGTGGCCAGTTTTGCTGTTTACAAGCAGTCCCCAAAAACAAGTATGATCTCAAGGGACATCCATTTCATTTGTATAATAAAGACACGTGTGGTACTCAAAGAAACGACCGCGGCGCAAAGCATCTTCGACATCCGTCTTTATTTATACAACTCTTCAGTTAAAAAACATTCGTCTTGTGACACATAGAAACACATAATTAGAAAACGCATCCAATTGCAATATTAACACAATATCTTCTACAGTATCTCCAAATAGGTGCCTAAACAAATACGCTTCTTATAAATCTAATTAATTCTGTGACCTAGATAGGATTTCCAAATCCACATCGGAGTAAAGACCCTGATTGCAACTGTGAGATGAAATGGCAAACGAAATTCAAAGGCAGTAATTACACAGCACTCTTGTGACTCCAGACCTCACACCCAAATGTTCCGAGAGAGGAATATCTTGCAATCATCACCCTCTGTCGTCTGCAAGTGTCACATTGAATTATCTTTTACATTTGCACAGTCTCTCCCACTTAGGTTTCCTCTTTTTCATTCACCTTCTCCATGGAGCTGGATCCATTCAGAGCCACAGCCTCCACCTTCCTCCGGGCCAGTTTTATGGATCTCCTCCTCAGGCAGCCTTTCACGATGGCCGCCACGATCACCAGCAGCACTATGAAAATCAGCAGAGCTATAATCACAGGTACTACTATATTCGAAATGTCTCCAGCACTATCGACAATATGCACGCTTGTCTCATTCATTCGGACATCATCAGGCTGAGACGTAGGTTGAGTTAGCACAGATTTGTCTTTGCTTATCTCATTGTTTTTCAGATTGGTGGTGGGCGGCTTTGATGATCCATTACGAATGCCATCGTCATTGTACAAACATAGGCATTTGTGGGAGCCTTCTGTGTTCTCGCATTTATGCTTGCATGGTTTGCTTTCGTCATATTTGTTTACATCCACACAGTTTCCAGACGCATCCCTCCTGTAGCCTGATTTGCACTCCTGGCATAGTTGCGATATATTCGCGTTTTTGTCGCCGACCAGAGTCCAAACTAGATCTTTGGTGCATGTCAGATTGAACCTTGTACCGGTATGGCAAACAATCTGACATGTGTACGGATCATCTGATGACTGAATCATGTCATGTGTGGAGAGTATTCCTGGTCGAGGACATACCAGCTTGACGTTTCGTTTGCAAATGAAAGGATGCTCCTCTTTGCAGGAGACATCCATAAAGCCATTGCTTTTTGCACGAGAGTCACTGTATTCCACTGAAAGCAGCCCACAGCGAAGACTCGTGCAAGTACTCGAAGCTTCAGTTTTCCAGGTTTTAACGTCAGATTGAGTGCTGTTGTCCACAGTCCAGTAGAATCCTTTAAGAGGCAAATGCTGTTGAGAACACATGGCTTTATCCCTCTTTAGTCCGATCCAAAATGACTTGGTGGTTTTACTATTCATATCCCAGACTGTTTTCAGAATCTTGTCCATTTCCTTCTCATTTGGAATGTTGGTCAGGAAACTTCCAGGCTGGCAGTGATTCTGAGCATTTTCAAATGAGCGTTTGTCCAAATGAACAGCATAGGACGATTCGAGCACACAACGTGCCATGTCGAAGAAGCCCACAAGATACAATCCCATCCAGAGCTCCATGTCTGCACGCTGACTGGAACTAAATGAAACTGTCTGCTTTCTTAGCTGTCCCTGTGAGGTCCTCCCAAGACAACAAGCACAGGAAGTCTGTTCAGCCTTGATACAGCCGTTTGCTTCCTCTTGGGTGGTGGTGCTGCTGAAGCAAAACAATCGCAACTATGAGCAAAATCGGTTGTTAATGAAACAAAAGCTCGCATTATATACACAAACTCCCACAGCGGAGTGATAGCTGAGCTCAAAGCTATGGGAAAAACTATATTCCTTGGCACGGTATCCGTTAAACCCAAGCATGGATCAACACCCATTACCTCCTTGAGGGTTTTAGCTTTCAAAACTGCATATTCCCTCATAAAGATATGCGTAACACTGGACAAGGACTTTTCCTATTTATTTTGTCTTGTTCATTGTGTCTGTAACGGGATTCTTTGACAAAACAAACTCTGGGAAAAAATTCCCGGAAGCATCGCTCATTGCGTTCGGGAATGGGCTTTACAGTAGCCCTATACCTCTGTTTACATGTCACACTTAACGCTGTCAGATTCGAATGCGTGTTGATTGACCTCAGTGTGTGTTTTCAAGGGCTCACGTGGGACTAATGCGGGGTTGAATGTCCCATGACTAACACAGTGTTATTCTGTTCTTCTAACAGGCCGCTTCATGACGAACCAGCAGATGCTTCCTGGAGGAAATGTCAATGAATGGCAGGAAGTGAGGTTGAAGGGGGGCACTTCATTTTATGTTCTACGATCTAGAGGATCAGGGGTGGAGAATAAGGACAGGAAATGGAATTATGGGTAAGAGGAAAAGGAGTTACCAGTTGGCCAAGAAAGAACAAGAAGTTGAAATGAAGGCGATACAGGTGTTTTGGGTGAGCCAACAATATACACTCAAACCAGCCTTTAAAGGGGAGGTATGCTGTTGCTTTTCAAAATAGGGAACAATTTTGACATTCCAACCACTAACCACCCCTAAAAACATCTATTAAATGAACAAAAAAAAGTTACTTTACTTGTTCCAAAAATATATCTGGCTGCAGAACTGTTTCCAACATTGACAATTCTAGTAATAAATCAGCATATAAGAATGATTTCTGAAAGGGTCATGTGACACTGAAGACTGGAGTAATGATGCTTTGTATCACAGGAATAAATGACACTTTAAAATATATTCACACAGAAAACACTTATTTTAAATTGAAATAATATTTCACAATATTACATTTTTTTCTGGATTTTTTATCTAATAAATACAGCCTTGATGAGCAGAAGAAACATCTTTAAAAACCATTAAATATCTTACTGACCCCAAATATTTGAACTGTAGTGTGTGTGTGTGTGTATATATATATAATGAGGAGGTATATAAAAAATAAAAGGCATAATATCAATACAAAATTTAATATATGAATATTTTATGATGTTATATTTCTAAGTAAATAAAAAGCAAATATAATAAAATTATGTTTACTATGCTGTATATATACACTGCTTTTTTAAAATTAGACTCGAACAATGTTCTCAGAAAATCTGTTACACAACACTGTTATTTAGTAGGTGGCATGTGTGTATTTATAAAAATTTCACATGCTCTAGAACTGAATTTCTCCTACGGCACATCTTGAAGGAAGACAGCTAGTGAGTCATGATTTAATTAAAAGTAAAGATAGCCCATGGCAGTATTGAATGCCAAGAAATGTTAAACTGTTAACTTAACAAAAAAAAAGTAGCTTGAAGCTCCTCAGCTCCGGACAGCTTACATCGTAACAACGCTGCTGACATCAACAGCTTACAGTTGCATTGCCAGTTAGAGCTGGTCTAGATGGTGGATCAGTGCTGGCATGCTGTGCAACAGCTGGTGAGGCTAGTCAACCTGCTGTTTAAGTAGACCAGACCCAAAAACACAACATATGCTGGTCTTTTGTGTCCTACATCAGCTAATACAAGCACCTGGCTGGATTGACTTGACAGGTGTGTAGTTTCACCTTCATCTCACCATCGCACATGTAACTGAGCTTTTTAAATGATGCTGTCATATTTAGAAGGATGTCAGTGTGACACATATTGTAGAATGGAAAAAATAGCTGTTATAGCTACATAGCATATTTTAAACGCAACCTATCGAGTTTAGACTAAAAACTGCGAAAGTCTCGGTTTATTGCTGTCTAGGAGAAGCATTAAAGTAATGCTTTTTTTTTTCATACAGATTTCCTTTTCCCATACAACGTCCTTTTGTGGAACGTAAATTCTGTTTTGGAAATTTTTCCCCAGTCTAAGTAGGATTGTTTTTGACATTTTGAATTTTTGCGTTTATTTATGAAATATTTGATCAGTTTTTATTCATGTATTATTAAAATATATATTTTTACCCAATATTATAATGTTCGTGTTCACTCTATAGCATGTAAATATGATGATCATATCTTCATGAGCATAATTCTGAATTGCTCTTGATTTCAGAGAGTCATCATGTTTATTGTCTCAGTATCAGCACTGTGTGAAAATCAGTTCAGTGTTCTTGCAGAAAATCTGTTACACAATACAGCACCGTTCAGTAGTAGGAGGGAAAAAAGAGCCAGTTTAGTCACTGCACATTTACACAAGCTGTCTGCTAGCATGTGTGCAATGTCATGCCGAGACTTCAGAGTAAAGCCAGAAACTCTTTGCAAGTACTTACATGCAAATACTTTCAAGCAATGCATTGCAAAGCATCCTGTTGTGCTGTAAGTATGTTTTCAGTCAACTGGCAGGAAAAGAAGTCTCTGTTAATGCTGGTTATAGTTAGTGCCCTGTATGGCAGGACAAAAAAATGGTGCATTATTAATTGACATATTTCCAAATCTACTTGCATAGAGTACAATTCAAATCTAACGCATTACTGCCTGTGTGCACTAAAATGTGAGACTCTTTAAATCTAGCAATTCACTTTCATTTAAGCAATTAAACAATCGCGGCACTCCTAATGGACTGACTAATAACTTTTCTTTAAAATTCATTTAACCACTTTGACTTCAAATGTCAAAAGCTTTTACAGGCAGCTTTATAAGTTAGATGGGGGCATCTGAGGAAGCCAGTTCAGCGCCGTACTAATCACTGAGCAATTTAGAGCTGTCACTCAAACATGTTTCTTTCATGATTCAAAAACAGCCATTTCAATTTCTCAGAATGGCTGGATGTAACTACATTAAACATCCCCACAGGATTAATATTTCCACCGGATAAGCATCTTTCACGTGGACCCATAAAACAAGTAGGCAGACCATGATATAGATGTGCCTCGCTTTCTTCTAAAGCTGGAAATCAAAAGCCAGCCGTCTAACGTTGTGTATCACGATACACCTTGATCATTCACTTGATGGATGTTGATGAGTCAAAGCAAATCCCTGCGGTCTCATTATACGTCCACTGAAAGCCTCTCCCAGGTTTGATGTTTGATCAGTTGAGCGGCCTTGTGTTTAACTGTTTCCAACTTAGACTGGAGAAAAACCTGATATTCCTGAGACATTCCCTGAGCTCCACAACCACATCTGTAGGCAAGAAAAATCACAAATGAGATGTTTCTGTGAGATTACATGAAATACAAAATGAGCAAATTAAGGTGTATGATCTCAAACGTCTGCTCTCAGATTTGCCTACATATCAAAGTCTACCGTTACAAGTCTGACAAAAATGTAAATATCAACTCGAACATTTCTTATCCAATTCTCTCAAGACCAACTGGATTATGATGCCAACTTTCTGTATATTTTGAATTCATTTTTTCCTAATTTAAGTAGAAAACATTCTATTCTATGCCTTTCAGTGAAATTATTTATTTACAGTTTTTAACATTAAAGTTTATTTGATCTTTTTCAAAATGACTTATTTAGTTGAATAAGTCTTTCATTCTATATCATGTAACTGTTTGTGTTTATTTATTCATTTTTCTGTTTAGTTGTTTACTTATTTACTTATTAGACATTCTTTTTGTAATTAATTAATTAATTAATTTATACAAATTTATGTATTTATTTTTATGTATTTAATTATTTTTGTTTATATATATATATTATTATTATTAATTTATTTTGTAATTATTATATTTATTTAATTTTTTTATGTTTTTGTTTTCTGTAAATCAAAATATATGAGAAATATATATGTTGCTTAATTATTTTTTTTTCAGCGGTCAGTCTGAAAGCAGCGATACACTTACCAAAACACTTACAATATACCGAAACACTTCTGTACCACAGTAGATTGGGCAACACATATTCTTTATTAACTAAAATTTTTCTGGCAACAAACTGCTAATTTTATGCTTATTAATAGTTTTTGTAGTAATTATGTTTAGTTACTACGGGGCCGTTGAATGCTTGAATCTGATTGGCTGACGAACGTTCTGAGGTGTGCATTATTTTCAGGGAAATGCACGGCGAACGTAGTTCCAGGCAGCTCTCTTGACCGCATTACAGTTCCATATCACTTCG
>JAUCMS010000031.1:1868191-1880005 GCA_032357445.1 Enteromius radiatus | reverse complement strand
TAATATAGGCTAGTTTCTGTCTAGGGCTACAACTGTAATTTATAAATAATAAAATGTAATTACAATTTATTTATTTATTTACTTTTATATTTTATGAAAGTTTGGTTTTGACCCCTTTTTGAGGGAGGGGGCACAACAATACTATTCTGCTTAGGGCACTCATTTGGCCAGCAGCGGCCCTGGTTGTACACTTGTTTTTGCGGTGCACTGTGGAATGAGCGCACTCGAGAACCTGCACTATGGTTTGGACACCACTTAAAAGGGCTGTCCCCTCAAATAGTGCATAGGGAGCAATTTTGGATACAGCCTTAATTTTTTCGGTTATTTGAGTGCATCATCCGGGTATTTGAAGTGCACTTTTTCTCTTTGGATTGAACGCACGTAGAAACGTCATAGAATAGTGCACAAATACGCGATTGGGGACGCGCCTCCAGTCAGTTTAGACGCCATATTGAATTTAACGAGTAAAAATGAGGAGGGATTGATACAGTCTACTCTTCACAACTCACAGGTTCCAAAACCGTTTCATACATTTTTTGTCTATTTCCCGAAATACGTTTCCTCAGCTAAACAATATCGTGCGATGGTGTAGGCACTATTTATTAATTTTGGTGTGGACGCTAGTTGTCCTTATCTCAGGCCTTTAACCTGTAATCGTTACTGCAGTGGATTTTGTTTTTCAACGTCTTTAAGTGTGCACTTAAAAGAGAAAATTAAAAATTAAAGTGGCTAGTTCAAGCAGAGATAATTGAACTTTGTTTCCTCATACAGTTACGTTAGACCAACAACTGACCTGCTCTGCGGATTGTAGGAGATTTGAAACCATCCCCGGAGATAATTCACGAGCCAGTTAAAACATTGTTCCCTGACATCTTTCCCGCAGAGGTTTGTGGCTTTAATTAGTTGTTTTCTCTCTGAAGTCTGTGTCTTCTCTCAGCATGCTAAGCGATGTGTTTTGACGAGCGCATTGACGCTCACGTTCATACTGTGCCGATTGTTTTCATATTCGAGGGAAGCGGGACATTTCCTGACCCCGACCAGGCTGTAGATCGTTTTGCTTATCCAAAGAAACCGCGTCTCCTTTTTGCAAATTGCAACTGTAATTACAGCGGAAGAGATAACAAATCTGAGCTTCTATAAATCCTGACGTTTGCATGGTAAGAGGGCCACAGGAAAAGTGTTTAAGCCCGTGGGGATTTCCACTTCTTAATGCAATGGGAACTCCACTGCCATGTTGCTGACTTCCGCGTAACCGAGAAGAGCAAGACAACAAAAGACGTCCACAGTTGCTATTTATAGCGTCTCAACTCCATGAGGATTAATGTCGTATATTTAATTAAAGTTCAATGCCTTGCTGCTTCCCTCTGAGTAAGTGTTTGCTAGGTGAACAGAAGGCTAGTAGAAGATATGATGGAACAGTGCTATAAACCATTATCAGAGCAGAATCTTGATATTTACATCCACCTTCAAAATCCCATCACCTTGCAATTTATTGCCTCAGAATATCTTTCATTGGAGGATGTGGGTCAAAGCGGAAATTAATGTCAAAAACTGCAGTAATAAAAGTATTGAGATGTTTTTTTCTTTCTCAAAGCCTTTTGAAAGATGATTGCTACTTTATTTATTTTTTTCGAGAGTGTTTTTGTTACATACACTGGGAAATAATCAAAGCACAGAATAGTTTAACTCTGCAGGGAAACACACAATGCTAATATTTTCTGTAAGATTTCAATATTATAGTCTAAAAACCTCTTAATCTTTGAGATTAACTTGTCAGTCATTGCTGCTCGCTGGGAAGGTTTCTAGAAAGAAATGTATTCAGACGTATGAAAGGATGGGGATGTTTTAAATAACGTGTAAATGGCAGGTTAAAAGTGGCTGATGGGAACCTCTTTTTATAAAAATGGCTTTGATCTGTTGCTTTTTGTGCACCCTTGTGCATGAAACATTTGCATTTATGTTCAGTCAGCAGATGACACATCAAACAAACGAAAGAGAAAAATGGAAAAGCATTAAGAGAAGTGGATCTTCACAGAGGAACAATTTTGATGATTAAAGAGCACAAAAATACTAATCATTAAGTACTACTATTTAGACAAATAAATTCTCTTGTGAATATTGCTGGAGATATAGCATGCTTTTATGAGTTCATATTGCTAGTGCATCATACATTATGTTTATCTATGTGACAACTTGCCCCATTTAGTATGGCAACATGTCCTGGTCCTTTATTGATTTGATTGATTGATTGATTGTATTAGAGGTTTATATACTAAAGCATGTACACTGCAAAGGTTACAAGGTTTGAAAAGGAAACATTAACTTTGATTAACCTACACTACCTTTGACTCTTCTCATGGGGTTTGAGAGCTGCAAAAGAAATGCATCATAATGACATTTAAACAAAAGCAATCCATTAAAGCAAATGGGAACAAGAGATGAGAAAAATATGCATGTTTACAGTTCGTGCTATTGCATAAGTGTCATCCTTAAAAATGAATTGCAAGAGGTGCATTTTTTATTCTGTAAACAAATGCTTATTTTCCTCTGTGAAACGCTGTCAGATAACTCTAGAATAGATAACTCTATTCCTTTGTGTTCTAATTGATCTCGTCCTTTTAAAGGAGTGACTTCATGCTGTACATGACATTTGCTCACATACAGTAATACAGTATAAACCTTGTCCTGCATAATTAAGAATAGTTGCATGTATAATTGAACTGCTGGTGTGAAACTCTAAGTTGATAGCGACGCAGAATAATCCAGTGTCCCTACAGCCTCAAGTGCTTCCCATCTGCGTTCATTTTACCTCTCGCAGGCAGCTTATACAAGCGCACGGAAACTAATTTACAAAGGAATGTAGTAAATTAATGCTTTAAGCGATTGCAATTTCAAATGAATTAACCAGTGACCAATAGGAAGCAACTGTGACAATATTGTTGTGGCAGGAATATTAGATTTATTTAGTGCACTTGTGTGTGAGAGGAATGGCTGCAGGGCGAAAGGGGATGTTGTTACCAGTCTGGAGATAATGAGAAATAAACAGTTTTGACATATTTGTGTAAAATGTCAAATATAATCAGAAATCTGTGGCATCTCTGCTCAATTAAACACCGCAGATCACTGACTTAATCAGAATTTAATCATAAACTATAAAAGTTAGAATAATGCTTTACAATTTTAATAAAAATAAACTTTTATATTTCAAACGCAGCATCCGATCAAAAGTTGACCAAAAGTGCATTAATCTGACGAGATACAGTAAAAGAGTAATAATGTGAAATATTGCATAAAATATAAGTCTACAAAATTTTTCGGTAACACTTTATAATAACTACACACTAGTTAAGCATTTATTTCATCCTTTATAAACCATTGTTCCAACATTATTATGCATTAGTAAACAGTTTACAAGTACATCTATAAATGCTTTGTTCTTGAGCATATATATAATGTTTAATAATTGTATTTTCATACTTTATTAATGATCAGTTTATAATTTTTTAAATTATTATGTTATTTACAAACCAGTTATTTAGGAGTAGTCGGTGTTTAATAAAACCATTTAGAAAGTCTAAGTAAATGATGAATAAATTATTTAAATTTACATTAATAAATCTTATTATTTAGACACATGATAATAGTTGTTCAGTGTGTTAATAAATGCTTTATTAACACTGTAATTCATGATCAAGTCAGGTAGTTATAAAGCATTTAGTAGTTGGCAGACGTCTGTTTTTGTGAGCTTTTTAAAGCATTTATAAAGCAGATGTAAAAACTCATTTATCTTCCAAACAGAAAAGTTAAGCAAACACAACACAAAGGGATACACAGAAATATTTTTTCAAGATGTAAAAAATGTAATTGTACAACGGTACACTTGATCAAAGAAAAAAAAAACTTACATTTCACAGGAAAAAAAAAAAGTGTACAGTTTTATATTTTTTTGCATCTCAAAATTAATAGTTTTCTGTTAGGAAGATAACTGGCCCTTTAAATCTCCTTTGTATATTTAGATTTGCTTATAAATCAAGAACAATTATAGCATTTATAGTTGTATTTATAAACTGCTTACTAATGACTATTAATGTTGGACCAGTGCTTTATAAAGGATGAACTGACTATTTACTAATGCTTAACTAATGATTCATAGTGTGTAGTTATTACAAAGTGTTACCATTTGTTTCCAAGTCAGAATGTACTACAGCAGTCCTATTGTAAAATGCATCCAGCATAATGCAACAAATAACTACACACATACTGTACAGTATTCTTCTGTTGTTGTTGTTGTTTACACTAAAAGCTTCCATGAACACACAGATATAGATCCCTAAGAGCGAGCACTTGCACCCTCCAAACATACAATAAGCATCTGGTATTGTTCGCTCTCTCTCTCAGTATTGATCAGTCCTTTTCTCCAAGTGATGCTAATGGATGTTCTTGCTTTTTAAATCTGCTTAATGGCCATCTCCACTCACAGAGCTCCATCTGAGGGTAAGTCAGGGCTGTTTCTCATGCTGAAAGATCTATTATTCTGGAAGTTTGTGTGAGTTCTTTTATTAAAGTGTTGCTTTTGGTTTAATCAAATATGGATTTTCCTTAAGTAATGCAGTGATGTCATATACCTTAAACGCTGGTCCTTTTCAGCAGAAAAAAAGGAATTGGAACATAACTGGAGCAAAATATGAGTTTTTCAGATCTGGGAGAAAAAAGTTGCTCTTTCATTACCTTGATTCCTTGTTTGGATTTCAGATTTGACACATACTTCTGTTTGTTGACCTTGGAAACTTGCAAATATGAGCATGTTTATTAAGTTATTAAAAAGTCTCTTTTTTTTCTTCTCCTACTGGCCATGAATCTGAAACACCCTGTTCCATTCAGCTCTTGTGTTCCTTGAGTGCTCCTGCTTTAATGTCAGATGTCGTGTCGATAAGACTTATCTCTAAAGTGCTTCTGTCGGTGGCTGTTGCTCCAGTCACATTCTGGATGCTACTTTCCTTTGCAATGATTAAATTAAAGCAGATATGACTGGTGTTGTGGTGTGGTTGAACAGTTCACATCACTTCTCTGGCTGGAGGCAATAAATATGTACTGAACAACTTCAGAAGACATTTACCATTGTAGATTTGAGCAGTCAAAAGAAAATAAAGTACATGAATTTACATGCAATAATGCATTATAGCATTATTAATTTTTCTGTAACTGTTACAAAAAGTGATTTTAATCTAGGGATGCACAATATACCACATTTTTTTTCTCACTTCTTCATGTAAGAATTTTTTTATGTGACAATTCCTATGACTTATGGGTCAATTTAGTGAATCCTTTGGCAAAGTTATTTGATATCTTTGCCTTTTCATGCACAAAAAGCTGCATCATTGGTGTTGACTCAGCAGAGGCGCTCACAAACATTTATTATCAAGGTGGCTCTGTCCTTTAGGGGCTTGTATCTGTGTCCACCGAGCAGTAATGAAGGCCATAACTCCAAATTACCCCCAAAGGTCATCCGTCTGGCGGGCGGCTGGAGTTCTGCAGTGTTGCGTTCACAGACAAAAGCTCTTCTCCGTGTCCACTGATCAATAACAAGTCAATTCTGTGACTATGTCTGAACCATTCAGCGTGTTAAGAACATATTATTGCTTTTTACACTTGAAATATTTCATCCTGGGCAAAGCGAATGCTGGGTTATCTTTTCACACATCACACTGCTCATAATTTATCTGAGGTTAAAGGGTGAAAATGTTGTCGTTAATCATGTCGTTCCAAACCCGTAAAAGCTTTAAAATTTAAGAATTTTTTTTTTTTTTGCATATTTTGCATTTAATATTTTTTGATTACCTAATCCATATTACATAAAAACAGTTAACACATATGATATGATTACTGACACTGAAACCTGACACTGAAATATCCAAAATGATTGTTAACCCCAGGGTAAATTATGAGCATGTTAAATGTGATGGAAGATATCCCTGGATATCTATAATGACATAGGGTCATTTGACTGGATGAACACCTGTGACCTGTTTACATAACAGCTCATTGCGCATTCATACGTTTTCCTGTCAAAAGCTGAAACAACTGTTTACACAGCTCCGTCCGTCCAGTGTGATGATCAAACATGGTTGTGGTTGTGCAAAAATAGTAATCTTATTGCTACGCCCTTGTTGATTTTAGGCATACATTTTGGGTAGGGGTAGGTGAAGGGCTAGAGATCAGGATAAGTCAGTAATGGACAGTAATGTTGTGTAATAAGCAGCAAATTAAGAATTTATGAGTGTTACTTTTCTAAAGTGTTACCAACAAATCTGTATGTACCATAGCCACAGCCGGTCAACGTGAATATGGTGCAGCAAATTGGTGTCTGTTGCCAGTTATCAAGTTAGGTATTGCAGTCCTTACTGGTAATGCTTTACTTGAAGGGGCGTGGATAAGACTGATATGACGCCTTCATATTCATGACGTATGTCATGTCATGATTCTTTCATGCATGTTTATTACAACTGTCATTAAGTGTCATTCGCTCAGTTATGTCATTTTTAATGCAAAGATGATATTGTTTGAGATGTCTTTATGACAGCTTGACATAAACCAACACTTCATAACCTGTCAGTGTCAATGTAATGCAAGTAGATAGCGGGTGGAGATGGGTGGGTTTAGGAATCAGAGGGTAAAGATGGGAGAAGTTGGATCTGGATCAAACCATGTCCCCTGGATCTTGTGGGCTTGAATCTGTCATTAAAATCATTTCTGTAAGTGTTTATACTATGTCAAATTATTTTATGACAGCTTCATGAAGACTTTTCTTGACCTCAAGTACAGTGGTACAAATTAAAGTCATTAAAATGTTAACATTCTGTCAAATTATTTTATGGCAGAATATTCATTTCATTTATTTGTTTAAATTATTTTATATTGTCTAAGTAATGTCAAGTGTATGGTTATAAAGTATTGGTTTATGTCAAGTTAAAAATGACATAACTGAGAAAATAACACTTGTCATAAAACCTCCTTCATATTCATGATGCAGTCTTATGCACACCCCTTCAAGTAAAGTGTTACCTTGTTTCTTAACTCTGTGTAAAAGCAGTGCTACCCTGCTTCTTAAATGTTCCTTTACCCCGGGTTTAAAGCAGGGTTTAGAATGACGATAACCCTTCTCTGACTGCACTTAGCCAGGCCGGTGACCCAGTGCTGGGTTTCAGGTTCTTTATGAGGTACTTCACCACAGAGTGTATTTTATTAGAGGTGACACTTCATGAATATTAATAAAACGGTGAGGATGTGATTTTGGCAGAACCACAGTAAGAGAGAAATGGGATAGGAGGAAAGGCAGATAAAATGAAGGATGATGTATTACACAGTGCCAGCATCCATTCACTGCCAGGCTCAGAGAGAGGCCGGACCGCCCCACCCTCCCATTTATCCCGATTAAAACCCGTCCACCTTCCCTGTCCTTTTATCTGTCACCTCTGTTCACAGCACTGGGCTCAGAATGCTAATGTGATCTGTATTTGGAATGCTGATGTAATCCATATGTTATCCGGCACTGCAGCGTTGTTGTTAAGTAATGCAGTGTAAGCAGTGATGCACTATTACATTTGGTATTTATGAAGTCAATCTTTTATCTGGAGAAATTGCCGTTCATTTTCTCCTTTGGCATCTTCTTTAGTAACTTCTCCAGTAACCAGCTTTTAGAGGAATGACTGCATTACAAACTCTATTTTGAAGTCAAAAATTAAGGTTGCTGTTTTTTAAATAAACACTTGCAGCTTCACTTTAAGTATAAAGAGGATTCATACACACTCTCTTCTTCACACACACTTTATGCAAATAAATGTTCAGTAATACTAGTAATAGAGTGGATAGCAAGCACTCTCTCCACCTTCAATACCACGACTGAGGTGAGACCTTGAGCTACAATTACAATTACAGAACAGAACATGTTCTATTTGAACTTTTAAGGTCTAATTTAAATCAATTTAATTGATTGCACGGTCTGTCAATATCATCAATACTTTCAATTCCACTTTGGTGCCAGTATACCGGTACATAAGCATCCACCAATCCCTAATCATTTTCAAATTTCAACTCTATTGATTTAATTAGTATTTGACATGAACATGTTGCTAAGCTAACAATGCAGTCGTATAAGCTTAAAAATAATGCATAATTACTAATTTGGTATTTGAACATCCTGCATCTAAAGGAGTTACCTCCCACAATCCATAATAACCAAGAGCTAAATGTGCCAGAAATAGCACTGGACTGTCAGCATCTAATTTAAATCCCATTTTCATCTAAAAATATGGGATGCGGTTGCTTCAGTAATTTATCAAGTGATGATTGAGGAAGAAAATGATGAATATAAGATAACAAGGGTGACGAGAATAGCAGAGTGTACTAGAACAGAGGAAGTTTTTCCTGGTATCGGGGTACATAATCTGCTTTGCAATTATGCTCCAGATGATTGAGATGCATGTTGCATTTATTGGCAGCACTGGCAGCGTAATTGTACTGCCAACGTACAAAATGCTCACTAGGTTTTAGACATTATAAAAAGTTATTAAATGCCCAGCTATCGGCACTGATGTTGTATAAAACCATCAGCTGGCTTTTGACAGTTTCTGTCATGCACTGCACAATCAAACACATAAGAACACCCAGGCTTCATTCTTACAGAAAAACTGGCACCTCTATCAATATAATTAACATAAGGTGCTTTAGAAGGATATGACAGACATGTGGCACATGCCGCTGTAAAGTGATGGTTCTGCCATCATGTCATTCCTATTAAATGTGGATAATTAACTGAAGTCCATGTTTGCTGCTCAGCCTGCCATTAGTTCATTACCCTCCCACTATATTTGGAATATAGTTCAGCAGTGATTGACACTTATAGCTGAGTTCTGCAGCCCTAATTGCATTTCCAGCAGTGGCAAATAACTCACCTGTCCTCAGAGAGCGTTTCACAAAGAACCAGAGGCTCTGTCTTAATAGTCTCTCCATGTAATTCACTTGTTTAGGTCGGGGAACAGGTTTTGTTTATTTGCAGTAAAGAAGTCTTTTCAACATCTATGACAAATCAGCACAAGCCTTCTATATTAACCCTCCAGCTATGCATGACGTACACAGGCTTGTTAGTATGTAATAAAGCAAGAAGCCACAAGAGACTGTGTGTTACTATGATTTCACTATGGTTAAGGGTTGTCGTGCGAAGCAGAGCACCCCGTTAACTAGTACAATCACAGGCCCCTGATGACCCACTGCTTAAGAAATATCAATAAATAATTCAATTCATTAAGTGTCTTGAGCAAATGATATAGTTCATACTGAAACTGCGGTCTGTTTACACTTTCCAGATTGAATGTGGATCTCTTTATCATCTTTATTTATTGCCACAAATGTACTTCTGTGACCTTAATGTTTATTAATAAAAGTGCTATATAAATAAAGGTGACTTGACTAGTTTACCCAAAAATGAATACTCCACCATCAACTGTTATGATATCTATATTAATTTCTGTTTACCAAAGATATTTTGAAGTGCTGGGGTTCAAACAACACTGAACCCAGTTAACTTAAATTTTAAAACACAATTAAAAAAAAGGATTTTATGTCATCCAATTCAGTGGTTTGTAATGTATTTTTATTGTTATTATTAACATTATTAACATTAAATTTGGTTTTATGTTTCCATTTTCAGTGTTTTTTGGCACCCAAACAATTAATCGTGATTCAAAATAAACTTTTTTAAAATTACTATTAATCTTTTGACAGCACTAGTTTTTTTTATTTTAATTATTATTAAATATTTTTATTTAGCTTTCATTTGTGTAATTTCAGTTTTAGTAGTAGTAATATTAGTAATTCAACATATTTTATTTCTGTTAGTTGGTTAGAAACATTTCTAATTATGTCAGATTTTATTTGTGCTTCAGTTTTAATTGTAGTAATTTTATTTGAGCAAGGTTGCCATTTTTTTTATTTGTTCTTGTAATATTTATATTTTATACTATTTTTAATAGTTTTCTTAATACAGTTTGGTAACGTCATGGGTCAATGCCCAGACCTGCTGTCAGCACTACCCATTTCAGTAAATAAGACTTATTCAACACTTTTGATAAATATCTATTTGTTTCATGTTCTGAAAAGCTATTCCTCACTAAGGCGTTCACTGCATAAGTAAACACTCCCTTTCCTCAGTCCTGCAGTGGTTTATCAGCCTAGTGATGAACTCTGCACTTCTCGTCCTTCACATCCACACATTTACACACTCTCACACCCACACACCCAAAAGGCTGTACGGCCGCGTTCACACCGTGTAAGACACATGCAGACTGCTATAAAGTGCAGTGTGGAGTAACGCTCACTCAGTAATGTTAACAGCACACTGATCTGATCGTAATAGCATTTGGCATGTGTGAAATTTCAGTTGCCTGGTTAACCGCCCACATAGTCTCTCCCAAAATGATTTGTCATGGAGCACGTATGAAAAACACCGCCTGTGGAAAAACAACAAACAAAGCAGGAGATTCAGCAGCTTTTGTATTTAAGTCTTTATTGTGCGAAGAATCTAAAACTGAGCTGACATAAACAAATGTATTCATTTAAATAAATTAGCTGATAGGGCAAGCATCACTAATATAGAGTTGGGTTTTTTTTTTCTTATTTTTTCTCTTGCTTGCTTTCTCACTTCTAGATCATTATGTACAGTGATGTACAACACCGTTTCAGTAGTCTCAGCCTCAGACGTCACGCCCACGAAGCGTTGGCTAAACGTCTGATGCATATGGTACACTTAACTGGAAACACTTCAGGAATGTCCAAGTCGTCATCTAATTGGTTGAATTTTATCGGATTTCCGGGGGATGCGAGTGTCGCATTTATTTTCGGTCCGCCGGGAAACAAAGCGCAGACGTGTGATTGCAGAACAAAAACTGTCGTGTTTACATGAGTGATAATGAGCATTTATCAAGATCAGCTAAACGTTGGATTCTCAAAAGTATGCGAGGTTCACTGCATAAACTCTTAAGAGATGTCCAGGAGTTTTGTTTGAGGCACTTAGTGGAGACAAAAAGAGATATTTTAGCCTGTTTGCCGAGGGAAACACTATTAGTATACTTCGGCAAGACGTGCACATCGCCAAACTTGTGTCATGAAGAACGCAAACAAACTTCTAAAATAGTAAATTCAGCTTTGTCGTGTCCACGTGTTAGTTTTAGATGCTTTGAAGGTCTCTGAACAAAGTCTGCATACGTTTCCTACTGATTTACTCAGATGTGGTAATGCATTGTTGTTATACGTGCACGAACAGATCAATGACTTACTGCTTGTTTTCTTCTCCTTCTTTGATTGACTGACTTGTTGCATGCCGGTCTGTTGTTGTGGGGACATTTCGACGCCCCGAAACGTGACGCTGAAAGAAAATGGTTGTTTGACATTTCGGTCAAACGGCCTTATGGGCGGGCCTTGGCCAAAGAAAGCTGCTATGGCTACACAAGACTACCGTTTCAGTGACTGCAGCCTAAAAGGACATCTTCAATACACTGTAGATGATATTTTAGCATCAAGGTGCCATTGTTAAATTATTGCTCTGATGAATTTTCACTCTGGTGTAAAGTTGTTGACTTTTTCGGTTGACTTGGTTTTGGCCCTCTGCTGTGCTTTAAATGACCTGTTAGCAGATTTTAAAAAAGAAATGATGGTAAAAATCAATAATGATGAATGGTGTCTTTTATAGGGATGGGACAAAAAATCGATTCACCTAACTATCGCGATTTTTTTATTTACGATTTTAAAATCGATTTTTTT
>JAUCMS010000031.1:1830862-1850454 GCA_032357445.1 Enteromius radiatus | reverse complement strand
TGTTTGTATTTATATATACTTAATAAATATACACAGTGTATACAAATATATTATGTAAAGAAAAACTTTTATTTTGGGTGCAATTAATCGCGATTAATCATTGCCCAGCACTAATATATATATATCCCCCCCTTCTCACAAAAATATTAATTTTCTATTTCTCAAAGAAATTGAATAAAAAAGTAGCACAGCTACAGTGTTTGTAACACTGTTAAGAATAATAAATAACCAAAGCATATTAAAATTATTTTTGAAAGAGAATGTGACACTGAGGACAATAAGTAATGATCCTGAAAATTCAGCTTTTTCATCATAAGAATAAATTACATTTTAAATAGTGCCGTTAAATGATTAATTGCATCCAAAATAATGTTTTTTGTTTACATAATATATGATTGTGTGCTGTATATATTTATTAGGTACATTTAAATACAAACATATGCATATATATTTAAGAAAAACGTGTAATGTGTATGTATTAAATATATTTATATATAATATAAATTATACGAATATAAATATAAACATGTAAATATTTTAAATATATATATATATATATATACACACACACACACACACATGCTTTAAATATACACAGTATCCCCACTGCTGGATGCAATTAATATCAATCGTTTGACAGAACTAATTTTAAAATGTTAAATATATTTTAAATATAGACATATATTCATTGAAAATTACAATTTCACGTGTTGAAAAACATGCATGAATCTTCCATCTATAAAGTCCCTCATTGATCTGTTGAATCAAGCAAACATTAACTGTGCAGTGAGAGAAGGTTTGCATGTTTACCTCTGGTGGTCCGTTGAATGAGTACGCATACAGGATGGGCTGTACCATTATCAGAGACTGGGTCAGGTCCTGTCTCATGAACTGGTGTCTGTAATAGGTGCTTTCATCAGGACTGTTGTTGAACACTTGTAGGAATGGAGACCTCCTCAAATGGAACATAAACTGTCAAAGACAATGTCAAGATCTCATTTTGACTTCACAAGTGAGATGCAGTGTATTCTCAGAGCACGAGGAAACAAAAAGGTACGTACCTGAGGATACAACGAGAACGTCTCGGAGAAACGAAACGAGTTGGGATCGTCTTTATGATAATCTCCAAACTTCTGGCACTGTAAATGGAAGAAACAAATTATTGTGCATCCTTAATACTAAAGGACTGATTATACCAAGTAAGTAACAGCTGAAAGACGCACCAAGCGGATGAGCTGTCGATCCAGCCAGCGCAGAACATCTGGGCCCTCCTCCGTCTCGGCCCTATAGACTGCCAGGCGGGCCATGAGGATGGCAGCGGCCTCCTGGTCAAAAGATGCAGCGATGCTCTGGATCTGACTCTGTGCATCAGCCCAGCTGAAGAGGAGGATGTGAAGAACATGTTATAGCACAGTGACCTTCAAACAAAAGCTTTTGCATCATCAGTCTGACTCACACTGATTCATCCTCACGTCTGCATGTTAAAAAAGAAATCTAAAAGGTATATTTAAAGCAACAGAACAGAAAAGAGTCAAAGAGCTCCGTAATGTTTCAGGCACTTAAAACACTTTAAGTATGTTTGAAAGCTACGAGCAGGGCATTAGTCTTTGTCCAAGACTATATTCACGCATCGATTCTGTCAAACAAATGCAATGTTCTAAGAGTGGAAACTTTTGATGTCTTCCTCCGAGTTGTCATGGAAACTGTACGTGATTGTTGAGAATAACAAATGGATGATGCACAAAGATAATGTACAAACCTGACCGCGTTTATCAATGGACAATCTACAAAAAGGACAAGATGTTCACAAAGGCTGCATTTATTCGATCAAAATTTCTTTTGTGTTTTAATTTATTTGTGTGATCAAAGCTGAATTTTCAGCATCATTACTCCTGTATTCAGTGTCTCGTGATCCTTCAGAAATCATTCTAATATGCTGATTTGCTGCTCAAGAAATCTCTTATTTTTACCAGTGTACTCACTTCCTTGCAATTGTGGTCACTCTGATGCGCCTCTGCCCGCTAGAATGCTGGTACTGGGTAACATACTGTATGGCTCCACGGCCACCCTGTGGGATAGGAGCGTTGTGCTGAGGAAAACGAAAAAGACAAAACACTGCTCAATTAGGGCTGGGCGATATCTATATCGATCAATATATTCATGTGCATCTCGTCAGTAAAGCCCGTACTTTGATTTGCAGTAAATCTCTATCAGCTGTTTTCAGTTAATACACAGAGTCGTAGATCACTGACAAGCCACGCCAATGAATCAGCCGTGAAACTGAACTGGTGGTCCGTTTGTAAACAGCTGGTGGAGATTTACCGCTAATCAAAGAACTGGTTTTACTGACACACACACACACACGCACGCATACATGTTTCAACTGACACGCTACCGCAAAAAATACAAATACGTTTCCAAAACCTTCCCCCCACCCTGGCATCACACTGAACCAGAACACCTTATAGTCTCACCATTAGTTGATCAAGAATTTGACAAACGGAGACGTTTTAAAAGCATTAACAAAGCCACAGTGTCCCACTCCTCAAGAAGTCATCGTATGAATTTCTCACATAAACACTATTATAAATCATCAATATTCGAAACTTTTTAATGCTCACAAAAGCTGCATTTATATGTTTTAAATTGTAATATTTCACAGTATTACTATATTTTAATATGGTTTAAAATGAAACGTATTCCTGTAATGTCAAAGCTGCATTTTCAACCTTGGTGAACTTAAATGTTTCCGCCAATGAGGGAAAAAACAAAACAAAAAAATTTTTTTTAAATAAAACATTCTTGTAATGCCAAAGCTGCATTTTCAACCTTGGTGAACTTAAGAGCATGTTTCCTCTACTGAAAAAAAATGCAACTTTTTTTTTTTTTTTTAACAATTCTAACTAAATTCTGACTTTCTCATTAGTGGAGCTTTACATCTGAACTTTATTTCAAATAATTTCTAATTTATACCTTGCAATTCTGAACTACGAATCCCTCACACTTCTGAGAAAATATGTCAGAACTATGAAAGAATAAATAAATAAATAAATAAACTGTGAATTTTTTATTATTTATATATATATATATATATATATATATATATATATATATATATATAGTGTTGACTAAACATTTAAATCCAGGTAAGGTATTGCAAAAATGGCTTATGCAATACCATCAAAAAACCTGTAATCCAAAATGTGTTTAATGCCCGTATGAAACGACACATGTAACAGGATATAACTGTTATAACTGGAAGGATGGCTTAAGCTCTGGGTAAAGGCACCGAAGCCTTAATTAATGATTAAGGCTTAAACCGCATTAGGGTCATGCTTCTTGCCAATTATACTAAAAAAACACTCCAGCATGAAACGGCTCATAAAGTCGGCAACAGCCGCAACAGAGAGGATATTGAATCTCAAGCGTCGTGTTTGCAGAGCAGTGCAGCTCCAGCCTCCCAGTGCGCCCTGTGTCCACAGAAACGTACTCTTTAAATGTTAGATACTTTATTTACCTCGCTACATGTGATTGTAGCTGTTCACATAGTTTTGCCTCTCTAGGCAGCGTGTTTGCTATTTTCCAACCGGCTGGGGCAGGTGCTGATAGTAAAGGTGGAGGGGGTTTGACTAACGCTCCCCAAAGAGATCAGTGCTTGGTGAATTGCGGTTGATCCTCTACTCTTAAAGATCAGCATGAGGTACACTCCTCCCATAAAGCAACACCTTCCCTGGTGGTTTGGCACAGAAAACGTGACCTCCTCTTTCCACAGCTTCCAGTCCGATCTCTGTCGTTGAATGAGTGTTTGCGTTCTTCTTTGTAAATGTCTGCATTTGAACGCACATGTAAACATGCAGTGGACGGCGGTGGTTTATGGGGCGCTGATGATCGGTTCCAGCATCTGCTCCGTGTTGGGGAACTTGGTGTTACTGTTGGTGGTGTTACTCAACCGGAGTTTGCAAACGGACACCTGGGGTCTCACTTTAAGCTTCTGCCTGTGTGATCTGGCGTTGGGCGTCTCAACTATTCCCTTCGGTATCCATAATAGCCTTTTTCAAGTCAAGAGCTATCCTAGTAAGAGTGCCACTTGCAAGGGCAGTGCCTTTCTGTTTTTGTTGCTCCAGCTCGCCTCCATCCATTCGCTCACCTGGGCGACGGTTGACAAGTTCACAGAGATCTGCTTCGCCCTCAGCTACCCCGTGATCTTCACAGCGTACAGGGCCAAAATCATCCTCGCAATGGTGTGGGTCTACAGCATCCTCAACGCAGCTCTGCCACTCTTTGGTTTTGGTAGTTACGTCTACAGCGAGTCAAAGTTCCTCTGTGTTCCCAACTTCAAACCGTCCTGCATCGCTTTCAACATGCTCTTCATGGTAGTGGGAATCATCGTTCCCATTGTACTGATGTGCTCCATGTATGGATATATTGTGTATATAGCCAGAAACCAGGTGCGACGAGGGACGTTTGTTTGCAACGAAGACCATTGTTTCTACGTACCAGCCAGTAATTACTTCAAAAGCTCCATAGTAATGGTGACTACCATAGGTAAGCATAATTAAAGCAGAGGGGCATAAAGCAGCTTTATTGTGTTTGATTTGCCTCAGTGTTTTGGATTTTCAATAAGTGATTATCTTTCTGACATCACTTGATTAGGTTCAATCATTTTTCCTTGACATATGGAGATTTGCTTCCTGCTTAATACAAACACACAGAACAACACCAGCATCCGCATAATATTATCATTGTCTGGGGTCGGTTTTCCAAAAAAAAAAAAAAGTTTTACGCCAGTCTTAAGTGTTACATGACTCTTCAGAAATCATTGTAATATGCTGATTTACTGCTCAAAAAACATTTTTTATTATCATCATCAAATTATTACTGCCTAATATTTTTAGTTTCTTTCATAAATTTTGAAATATAAATATTTTGTGCATTATATTTACAGTCACTTTGTCAATTTAGTGCATCCTTGCTGAATAAACTGATTTCTTTGATTCATTGCTTTAAAAAAAAAAGAAAATACATTTTCTCAGTTTTCTCTCCATGTAATCATATTGCTAAACAACTGAGAGAGTATAGATACCTCTCATTTGTGACTGCACCAGTGAATCCAAATAACACACACCAAGTCAAAAGTTTAGACACACTTCATGCAACTCAAATTTGTTTCTCGTGACCTTCAACTTAATGCTTCAAATTAGTTTTACAGGCAAACATAAAATGTCTATAAATGAATTTCATTTCAAAACTAAAATCTTAATTTATTTAATGGACGACTTGGATTGGAGAGGAAGGGAAAGCAGCCAACAAGTGTCCAGCATACTACTTCAATGCTGTTTAAAAGTAACCCACATAAGTCACAAAGTTGTTGTGCAGAGCTGGAATCTATACAAAGAAGCTAAAAAAATAAATATGCTTTTTTAATACGTCCTATTTCAAAGTTTTGCTTTCCTCCACACTATGGAAATAATACAGAATGAGCAGGTGTTTCAAAACTTTTGACTGGTCTTGTAAATCAGAATATTTAATCAATAATAATCAATATTATTTATAGAATAAAATGAGAGTTAGATTAGAGTGCATATATAGAGCAACAACCAACCCACAGACTTAACAAATTTAACTGGAAAATGAATTGTGATTTCATCATTTTAATCGATTGATAACCTAATTATTTAAAATGTATGACATTTATTCCTGTCTTTGAGAAAAACAGCAGCTGGAGTCCAGGTAGATTATGGAGAATCTTATTACCAAAATACATCACACATGCAACCTCCAGACATTTCAAATCGATATTCCTCTTGAGCTAATGAAATAAGCTTGTCCAAAAAAAATCTTTAACCACGTCATGTGATTTGTGCGTGTTGTTGACAGTGTGCCTGCTCGTTTGCTGGCTGCCATACATCGTTATCTGCTTCTATGAGACACTGACGGGAAAAGAGACCCCGCAGCCTGCCTCGGCTGTTGCCACGTGGCTTGTACTCTTCACTTCAGCTCTTAACCCATGGATCAACTCCATGACTCAAACGTAAGCCACTAAGAGCACCATTTTCATTACTATAATACATATCATGTGGAATTAGGGTAAAAAGGCAAGTATGTCTCTTACGAATCAAACTGTATATTCATATAACAACAGAAACATGTGTCTCCTGTACCATTCATATACCTAATGAATTGTATATGTACTTATTTGCTTTACTAACACACTCGTGTGGACGAAAAAGTATTATGGTTTCACCAGCAGCACAACTGTTTTCTGCATTGATAAAAAGAAACTGGTTAAACTGGAAACGGTTTACAATTTTAACATTAAATTTCAAGGGAAAACGTGTATTGTAATACTATACACACACACATCATTACTGTTAGTATAACATCATACAGCCCATCCCTCATGTCATGACATGTAGAAGGAAGACAGGAAGATCCATAACAAATTCTTTCAGAAAAAAAAAAAAAACTTGCTATTTTGGGAAATGTAATCATGGAGAGACATTACCTTTTTTTATTGTCGGTTAAGACTTTCCTGGCCTTTTAACTATCAGATGTGGCAGCCCTTATTAATACCCGTCACATTCGATAATGTTTCGTAAATAAAATGTGGCAGGAATGGAATGTGGAGCAGGATTGGGAAAGGAAGGTGGAGGGTGGAGGTAAAAACTCAATGACCAATTTGGGCCATATCTAGAAAGAGAACATGGAGTGGCTATGAATCATGGTATTGATGTGTGGTTGTTTTTTTAGATTCTCAGAGCTTGCAAGTATGTGGGAGGTTTACCATGACCTTGTTTGTATCTCTCAGGAGGTACAGAGCAGCTCTGCGCAAAAGCCTGAATAAAATCCGGCAGATGTTCGAGTATCCTCGTAAAAACTCCCTCTCCCAGTGCACAACCATACAGCCACGCCGTGAGAGCAGCAGCTTCTCCTCGCCAGCTCCCAGTGTACCTCCGGCACTACAAACAAACAACGAGCCCCAACAGGACCTCACGCTGGTTTGAGTGCAACCCTCGCTGACCTATGGTGGTTTGAATAGCGTAGAAATAATCATGACTTAAGGAAGCATCTGCAGCATTGCTTCACCCCGGCACAAGAGGACACTGGGTTGGCGGAGCTAACCAGAAGCAATTTCGCAGCTTATGATGTAAACAGACTTCATGCAGAAAGAAGAAACCTTGTGCGATATTCTGCTGTAAACGAAAAAAAACCCCAAAACTTTTGCTTCAGAAAAGATGTATTGTTTTCTTTCGTGACGTCAACACCAACAGTGATTCACTTTTTAAAATGAATGCTCAAAGGACAACGCAATGTAACTGTGAAATAAAACCTGTCTCTGAAATGAACTGCCAATCACAGTTCAACTGCTTTCAGAAACTGCATTCATGCCTGAGTTTGACTGCAATTTGTATTATTTTGATGGTGCAGTCTGAACTGATGTAATTCACTAGCCATGTGAAAATAGTTCTCTTACATAAAAGCTCAAATATTAATATTCACTGTATAGTAACTGTGACATGTAAGCCAGCAAGCAGGAATATTTCACTACAATAAATCACTCTCAGGCCATGCAAGATGAAGAGGAACTGGAGATCTTTAGCGTTACATAATTTGCTCACCAGTAGATCCTCTGCAGTGAATGGGTGCCGTCAGAATGAGAGTCAGCTGATAAAAACATCACAATACACAATTCTAAAGATTTTATTTTTTGTCATTATGGACATGTATTTCAGCAAGCAACACTGATTTAAAGTTGATACACTTTAAAGATGCGTTTAATTCTTACAAATATGCAGCTTTTCATTTCACAAGATGTTATTCGATGGACTGGATTCTTGTGATGTCTTTATCAGCTGTTTGGATTCTGACTGCAGAGGATTCAACTGTGAGCAAGTTATGTAATGCTACATTTCTTTCTATTTTATAAAGAAACAAGTTCATCTACATCTTGGATGTAAATTTTAAGATGATTTTAACTTAAGGGGTGTTCCTTTAAAACCTGGCATACTCAGAATGACAATATAAAACGAGTAACTGAAGAGGAGACTAACCTCCAAATTTCACATCATGTTTCTCAATATACAATCCGATGATTGAAATAATTGGTTATCTTTCGAGAATATATATTATCATCATCTTTTGAAAATCACTAAAAGATATGAAAGGATAAAAAAGTACTGCAGTGAAGTAATGCTTTAAATTGAAACGCAGTTAAAAAAAAAAAAAAACTCCTATGTATGAAGAAAGTTTGCCCTCTAGTGGACCACCTGCATTTAAGATGGAAATCTGCATGCAATCTGACACCAGGTTCAGTGTGACTTTTGTAATACTGTGAGGGCATTTTTTGCTTCACTGTAATACACAAACTGTAATACAATAAGAATGATTTTTTTTTTCTGCAGTAATCCATAAGCATCTGTCGCAAAGCTAGCTTAGGAACATTTATGACAAGGGTTACTGTAAGAAAATCGAACATATTTTACTCTGATGTACCTGATTCACGACCTCAAAGTAGAATCCAAGAGTGGTGTTTGGATCCAGTCCGCAAATCTTCCACTGACTTGTGCCGCCAGTTCCTATTTCCTACAAGTCGAAATGAATGACCGTATATTCTCAACATTGAAGCTAAGAGAAAACGTATAGCCCATTTCATTTAAGATAGATGAGTACTTACATTTTCTGACACACAGGGACCTTTGGCATTCAGGGAGACACACGGGCCAATTGCTCCAGAAATCTTTATCTCTCTTGAAGTCTGAAATAGTAGTTTAATAAGATTATACAGTAATGCACATATAGCACAATTAAAGAATGAAATAATTAAAACAGACAAGACAACAGAACAATTACATATAAAGAAAAGCAAGCCACCTTAATCTCAAGAGTGCCTGCTAATGCCATCTTAAAGGAGCCCTGTACGTCCTTAGTGAAAACTCTCTGGAAAGTTTGTTTGAATAGGGATGTGTTGAAAGAGTCCGCCATGACCATGTAACCCCTGCCATTTACACAAAAGCATAAAGATGTACTGCTGAAGACGAGTTGCGAGTTTACGCTCAGTATAAAAATCATTTATTAAAACACCATAAAAGTAAATAAAGAGAATTTGCGCAAGAATTATGTTTCCTGACTCTCAACATGTTTTAGTATGCATTAAAGTCACCTCAAATCTCACAACATGCACTGTCAGCATGCTGAAACACTATTTAAGAGGGAAATTGAAAACCTTTTTTGAATCACTTACCCTGTATAGTTAGTGCAGCACTTCATTTCCAGTAATCCTGTCTGATCCAGAGCGCATGCATAAATATCAATGATGTGTCCATTGGCAGCAGCACGGTTGGCCAAGGCTTCATAGTGCTACAAGGGAATGAAGGGTTTTCACAAATAATGCTGTACAAATAAAAATATGCAGTTGTTTTTTAGAAAATAACAATCTGATATTGCTGTGTTCTGCTCTGAAACTTCAAACAGGTCACTGGTTGCGACAGTATGTGGGTACGTCCACCAAGCCAATCATACAGACGACAAATACGGGAAGACTCACTTTAGTGCCTTTCTTCATGAACTTTGCATTGTCTTTCTCGATGTCGTGCCAGGATCTAATAGGCGTTTTCAGTTCATCTCCTACCACCATTCCCGGACCCTGAGTGGCAGGGCCACCGATGAAAGCCATGATGCGAGCGCCTGTGTTAGGGAACGTGCACTACAAGAGGGAGGAAAATGGAGGGAAACAATTAGTAAGCACAAAGCACACACTTTAATGAATTTATGCATTATGTGATTTCCAAAAACCTTTTGAGCTAGAGGCATAAGCTTAAATGCTTAAAATTTGTGTGCTTAAATTCAAAGTTTTAATAAAACAAAATTCTTTATTACAAAATATGCATTTTAAGCAGAATTATTTTATTTTTATTATTATTTTTTTTTATATCAAGTTAATTTAGAAAAATGTTTGAAGCATTTTTTGTTCGTTAAATAAAGTTGTTTTTTTTTTTTAAGTAACGACCAAGTGCCTAACGGCAGAAAGTGGGCTGATCAAGCTTATGTTTGATCAATTTAGCCTTCTCAAAACATCATGACTTGCCTAAAATAACATCTATATACTAAAAAAAGTGTAAGATATATCCAAGTTTGTTCGGAGAGGGGAAGCTAAAGCGCGCTCTGCAGGACACAGAGGCACCTCACCTGCATTTTTTAATGGAAACAAAATTGAAAAACTAAATCTCTGGGCTAAGCCCTGGATATCTACTCACCCTAGATCCGCCCCTGCCAGTACGAAAATTTTAAAGAAGAAGACATGTCCAAACTGGCATTGTAAACATCATTTAACGGCAACTGGTAGCAAAGCTGCCATTGCAGCAGACCATGATTAAAGATAATAACATAAATCTTCATAGTCACCTCTAACAGACCAACAGCAATGGAAAGAGCCACTCCGAGTGATCTCAGCGGTCGTTTTCCTTGAGTCACAGGCCAGGGGTCTCTCTGCAGCTCTCCCAGCAAATCTGTCAGATTCATATCAATCTTCTGTACTGGCTGCAGAAACCTGAGCACACATATAATCAGTGACCTCCATGAATCACACTTCATCCATGTAGGTTTTTTTTAAGTGGTCCCCAGATTGGGGCTGGTTTCCCAAGATTTTTTTTCTCCAAGTACTGCCTACTTAATTGGGGTTTAAAATACACTTAATGCACTTTCAGAAAACAAAGCTCAACAATAGTCAACAATATCGTCTTCTGTAGAGATTCTTTATGGCTTCAATTTGGTGCATAATGGATGAATTGTGCAACTTTGACAGTGTTATTAGACTGAATTGAATCAACACTGAACTTGAGCTGAATAATGAGACTATTGTCTTCTTCCTACAGCTGAATGTGTTTTATATTTGATGAATTTGATACGGTCTATATTGTACAAAGTATAAATAAAACTGCAACTTCAGAGATAGATTAAATATATACGAATTTGATTATGCAAATTATTCGTTTATATAATCTGAAGATTTAAATATGCAAAACAGCTATAAAAACACATTTAGATCACCTGTTCGAAGGAGGAGCCTGAGGCTGTTGTGGCCCTCGGCCTGCCTGTGCCGCAGCTGGTTTAGTTAACCCAAGCATCTCCTGTACACAAGATTTAACCAATTAAAATCTTGTATATTAAGAGACATTTGGATCTTAAATGATCTTGAACTACCTGAAGCTGTTTAGCGCTGAGGTCTTTGGTGCCCCTGAAGACATAGCTCTTAGAGATGCCTTCACAGCCCAGCTCGTGAACTTGGACCATGCGTCCAAATGTAATGAGGCCCACCAGAGCAGTTGGAGGCAGCAGACTGAGGGACATCTGAAGCGACTCCTTCAGCGCCTGCAGATCATCATCTTCCATGCATGTGTCCACCACATACAGGAAGTTCAGGGGCATCTGCGGACCACGCTATAAAAAAAAAAACAGAATCAATGAATTAAAATTCCCATTTATGAATTTATCTTTATCTCAATCCCTATGAAAGATCAGTAACTCTAGTGTTCATTACTTATGAAAGGTGGATAATAAAGAGTTTTACCTGGACAACATATTCAATAGTGGAGAACTGTGGAAGAAGCTCAGCAGGTTGGTTGACCTCAGATATTCCAGCGTAAGTTGGCGGGAACTATGACAGGACATGGATATTGACAGGACTTTTAAAAATGCAATGCACTTTTCTAGAGCTGCAAACATTAACTGATAAAATCAATAATACAACAATGAATACTATTTGCGATTAATGGCATCTCTGCCCTCTGCATATAAAACATCACTTTTCAAAATTAACTTACAGGAGTCACTTTACAAACAACACTTTATAGTGCAAGTGAATAATACATTTCTATGTATAAAATCTGGAAAACCAAAGAGGAAGGAGAGTGAGCTGCTTGCAGAAATAGTGCATGACCCAACTTGTCATGAACTTAATGTGTCATAAGCATTTCAAATAAAAGCATAGATTTTAAATTTGCTTTCCCTGTCAGGCTCTCTGGCTGATGTGTCTGCTGTTGCATTTGCAATGCGTTTTCTTTCACGGTTTCATCCTTATCTGTCATGCAATTATTTCCATTTTTGCATGAAGGCTTGTCCTGACAGCAAGCGAGTCTGTTAAACCACACACTTCAATAAATGAGCATTGACTCACATATGCGCATCTGTTGAAATTCAATACAATGTTTAATTGTGAGCCTACATACATTCTGTATATTTATTTAAATGACTGTTTTGAGGATGTGGAGCAACAGTTTTGCAATTATGCTTTTTTTAAGTAACCATATTTGGATTTTTACATGAGATTAATCGATGAGATAATTTACAAATTCATTAATTCTACACTTTTCAAAACTGAAATGACTTTACCTGATTTCTCTGATAACAGAAGTTGCAAGCCCAGAGTTTTGCTCTGTAATCCACTTGACTGATTGTGTAAATAGGGAAAAAAGAAAAAAAACAGAAGCATAATAATTTTAGGGCATCGCAAATAATGTATCCAGCTTTCATAATAAATGTGTTTATTTGGAAATTACTGCAATGGATAAGAAGTAGATCCTCCATCTGTGAACTCATTATGCTGTCTGCTCTGACTTAACAGACTTACCACAGAGGATTGAGCACAGCTCGGCACGTGGCCCGGCTGCACAGCACCGGCTCGTACTGAATCGGGGGAAGATCCGGACGCTCCTTCAGCGGGGTGAAGAGGGAGGCCACAGGAACCACCATTCGCGTGGCTTCCAGACGACTAGATGGCCATACGTTCCAACTGAAACGGACGCCATCGCGGTCCTCATTCTGCTGGATGAACTCCTGGAAGGTCGCCATAGCACCCTCTGGACTCTACCAGTTAGACAGGGTTTAGGGAGAAGAGAGAGAAAAGTATGTGGTGATGTATTCAAATAAGACATGCAATCTGATCTATGTGTATATTACAGTCTGATTCACCGTTACCCTTTGGACACAGGGCAAACTATAATGTCACATCACACATTATTAAAAGCTGGAATGAGATAAGAGATACTAGTTCAGAAAGCATCCAAGTAGGTAGGACACTTAGTTCTGAGTATCAGCCTGAAGTGACTTTGATGCCCAAAAATGCTGTCTAGGTAGGCAGCTCACTATGTTTTGGATCATATAGTAGGGATTTTCTAACCAGAGATCCTAACATATAAAGGCAGCTATACATTTTTTTTTTTTTTTTGAAAAACAGAGTATACTGAAAAATATATTTAAACTATATTATTAGTAGTATTTAGTTTTGCTTTCTTATTTATTAGTATTATTACTTCTACTTTTATATTATTATTATTTGTAATGCTAAAAATACTGACTTTAAAGCAATTTAGCCACAGAGTGGATTATTGTATTATGCTAATTCTAAAGTATAACATTTATGTAGTTGCTTATTATTGTTATTAATATTATCATCAATCTTATGCAATGCATTTTCTAAACTTTCTCAAGGAACCGGGAGCCCAGTTTGAAAAGTCCACAGCTACAGATGAGCAGCAAAAATGCCACATGTGCAGATAAGAACACAAAGCAGGAAACATATTAAAAAAAACAATCAAATTGCTTGCTATTTGTTAACAATACAAATGTGTTGACAATTACAAAACATTTGGGAAAATATTAAGATACAAAAATTAGCAACAGTCCGCCTAATTTTCAAATGAGTAACGTTAACGTTAACTATTCCAAAATGATAAACTCATAGCACATATTAGGGTTAGTCAAGTATTTTTTTAAATAAACCTGCGGTTATGCAGTTTAAAAGTTTAGTAGTTTAGTTTAGTTTTTTTTTTAGTTTAACGTAACTTGAACGAAGTTAACTTAATGAATCCATCGGGGGCGTCAGCCCACCATCCCAAATTAGCTACAGAAAGCTAGTACGATAGCATAAGAAATATAAACAAGCTTACATCAACATGAAAACAAGTTGAGAGCACAGCAACTTTATAACGATCTGATCCGATCAAACATTTCAGTAAACAGCCCCTGTGATGACCTGCTTGTTGATGTAACGTTAACGTTAGACATGATGCTTCCAGTAAAGCCCGACTTCAAGCTAAATGCCCTTTAAACCCGCGATTTCTCGCACTGCAGTCTATCTAACGCTTCACATCAATCACCGTTCATCATCGGATCGTTAGCGTAATACATACGATCATCTGTTTGCAAAAAAGTAAGTGTTTAGACGTACCTCAAGCCTTGATTTAGTGTCTCCTCAGAGACTCAGTGACAGCGCGCTCACGGCTCGAGCGAGCTCCCGAGCTGATGACGTAGCAACTCAACATGGAGTCGGTGCCACGTCAAGAGGCCGACACTCATTTCATGATGCATTTGAAGAATTGAATTAAACACTTTATCTTTGAGAATATTATTATTTAAAAAAATTAAAAAGTGTATATTAATTATATTAGGGGAAAATAAGTTAATTCCATTAATATTAATGAATTAATTATATACTGTTAAAATGTTAAATAAAATAAAAATTCATTTAGGGGAAATAGAAATAAAGGAAACTTATCTAATGAACCTAAATAAACTTAAGTACAGTTACAGTTAAGTATGCGAGATTTTAATAATCATTCTATGCACATTTTATGGTGGCCATGCAATAGCATTGGTTTTTGTTGAGCTTATTTTAAAAGTTAATGCAAATGTTTTTATTAGCCAATAACTTTCCCAGTGAAATTAAATGGAGAAATAAATGTATTCGATTACAATTAACACAACTTAAGTATATAAACTACCTTTTTGCAAATGATCAAATTAAATTTCTTCTATGCTGCCCATTATCTTGCCTTAGTTTTAGCATTATATTATATTAAATTTAACATGAACAATTATGTATTCACTCATTGGTTGCCAAGCTGAAAGGTAATCATTTACAATTTAAAAGAACAGATTTATTTTATGTATTTACAATCATTTGACCAGACATACAACAAAGATTACCAACTAATCTGTGTGCAAATTTGTCAAGCTGATGCTTTGCAAAGTATAGATTACAAATGTACAAGATAAACATCACAAGTACTATAGTCAAATTGTGTAAAGAGAGCACAAATATTTGAATTTCATTATAAATAAAGGATAAAAGACAATTGCTGTTAAAATGTTGCCATATAAATTTTATTATAACATTATGACAAAATATTGTCACATACTATTTTGCAACTACTGTGTTCATCTCTGATACAAAGCCAAAGCTTTTCTATGGCAAGTCAAGAAATTATATTTAATTATATAATAAACCATGATTTCTACTTATGAATATCTTATGCTATGAAGATGGCCATAGCAATTACTGTGTAAAATCATATAACCTTTACATCTTTTACCCTTAATCCGGTTTAGATAGTGAAAGTGGTCGGTTGTCAGCAAGTCTGACAGTATTGTGAAGCACTCAGACTGGCCGTGTGTACATTTGCCAAACCAACAACTCTCTGACATCACAAGACATTTTAAACATCTCTGGACTTGATCTCAGGAAGCAAAATTTCTTTTAACAGTCCCCATTATCAATCCTTCTCCAGAAACACTGGGCTTTACATGTAAATGAGCCTTTGTTTATTGTTTTACTCCGTTTAAAGAATTAAATTACTTGTGGCAAGACAAAACCATCAAATTATCTTCATCCGCCCCAGGTTTTGTTTGCTAAAACCATCTGAATATTTTGCATCCTCTGTTTACAGAATGAGAGGTTCACATGTTGTTAAATCCCATCATGCCTTTCATGTTGCCAGCAGCTCCTTGCTGAAACTGCCTCATCATGGACTGCAGTCCAGCCATGCCTCCTACAAAAAACAAAGATAAATGTCCTTAAGTAAGGCTTTTACCACCATCATATATATTACCAGTGAAAAAAAAAATTTTTGGGGGGTAATTTCAAATAGGCTCTTGAATGCAATAACTGCCTCATGTTTAATGAAGATAAATCCAATACTGCTGCCCATGGTCTAGTAAAAACTAAAGCATGTTAGGGTGAAAAAGGAGTTCATACCCATGTGGTGAAGCACTCTGGGATCCATCATTTTTGCCATCTGCTGGTTCAGTTTCGCCATCTGCGATGGGTTGACGTTCTTGGACATGTCCCCTCCTTTAAAACAATGATATCATGAATCACTGATTTTAAACGCATCAAGAAATGAACAATTTAAATGCGTCAAGTTCAGATCACTCAACCTTTAAATAAGCCTTTAATGCCTCCCATCTTCTTGACCATCTGGGCGAACTTTGTGTACTGTGTGAGCAACTCTTGTACATCCCTGGTAGCCACTCCAGATCCCCGAGCCACTCGTGCGATGCGGTTAGGCTGTTTACTGAAGAGCTTGGCACCATCTTTGTTGTCAAGTTCTAAGATGAAAAACCACAGTGTGTTAACATTTAAATTTCATCCACTTTTAGACAGTGATAAAAGGAAAAAAACAAACACACACACACATACCCTGGTCATTCATACTATCCATTATTGTCATGAGTTTCTTTAGTCTGGCCATAGACTCCTGCTCATTTCCTTTGCTCATGAAATCTGTTCCAAAGCCCGGGATCATTCCCTGAACACACACAAAGAAAAAAACAAGTTGTAAAGAAAATAACTAGTCAGTGGATAATCATAATTAGATATCCTTTTAGTAAAGGTTGGCGTTACCATAATCTGGCCAAAAGGTCCCATCTTCATGATGTTCTGAAATTGTTCATACATGTCCCTGAGTGTAAACTGACCTATTAGAGAGAAAAGTCACATCTGTTGGTGAAAAAGCACTCGGTAGTGTACAACAATAAATACACAAAAATATACATTCTTGTAAAAAATAAAATAAATAATAGTAATAAGGTTCTAGTTACCATGTTTGAGCTTGTCAATTAGCTCCTCATTGTCGTCGAGCTTTAGTTCATTCACTTTGTCAATCAGTCCCTCAATATCTCCCATACCTATAGAAAAACCAACGAAAAGATGTTTCTAAATTGGAACAGATTTGCAGAAATTTAGAATTACGTCACTTGCTCACAAACAGATGAATGGGTGCCGTCAGAACGTAGGTCTAAACAGCTGATAAAATTATCACCATAAACTCACACCACTTCAATTCATCAAAGTTAAATTGCCTTGATAGATTTATTCATTACAAATTAACTGAAGTTCATTGGTGAGCTAGCGATGTAATGCTAAATTTATCAAAATCTGCAAACAATCTACATCTTGGATGGCCTGAGGATAAGCACATTTTAAGCAATTTTCATTCTTTGGTGAACTATTCCCTAATTAAACAGCAGCTAAGCAGTATATTCAAACCTTACCGAGCAGTTTGCTAATGAAGGGTTGAGTTTTGAAAGGCTCAAAGTCGTCAATGTGCTCGCCTGTGCCAATAAAAATGATGGGACTCTTTGTGGCCGCCACACTGTAAACAAAAATGATGTCAGCTTCTGCATTTATTTACTCAAGCATATATATAAAAAGCATAAAGTGTGTACTTACGCACTGAGTGCACCACCACCCTTGGCATGGCCGTCCAGTTTTGTGACAATAACAGAAGCCACATCTACCTTGTCTTTGAAGGCCTTAGCCTGAGCCTCACAAGCCTGACCGATGGAGGCATCCATCACGTACACTATGTTGTCAGGTTGCTGCGGGACAGACAATAACGGCCATGAAGCAACTGTATCTTGTTTTCTTGATATTTTATTATAACAGAGAAAGTCTCACACTCACCACAGCATTGGACACCTGAAGCATTTCTTCAAAAAGGGAGTCTTCCTGTTTATGTCTACCACTAGTATCCACAATAATTATTTCAAAGTTTTCTGTCTTGAATTTTTCCACACCCTCTGCAGCTATAATCACTGGATCCATTTCTGTGTAACTGTTAATTCACACAAACGTGAATCGATGATTAGGTTTGGTGAGCAGATGAAATACATTACAATACAATAAAAGTTTTTATTACCTCCCATAAAAGGGTATTCTGGCTTTTGTTGCATTTTGCTTGAGTTGGTCAAAGGCACCTTTATAAGCAAACAAAAATAAATAATTGTTTTTCCAGAAGCATTAGTAGTAGTACTTTTACTACTTTTCTGTGTAAACAGTGTCAACGATACCTGCTCTGAATGTATCGGCACAAATCAAGCACGTCTTCCATCCTTTTCTTTGGTAGTAGTATGCCAACTAATAAAAAGGAAAAAAAAGTCAAAGCCAACTTTTTCTAGCACATCGCATGGCAGTAGACAAAAACAAAACAAACAGGAAACAACATTAAGACACGTAACAAGACAGTCACAAGGACTAAAAGACAATAGTAATATGGACAATACATACAGACAATAGTAACTAGGCACACAAGAGTAAAAACAGAATTGACACAAATAATAAATACACAGTGTAGCAGCAATGAGATTTGACTAATTGTGAGTGAATAAATACATGCAATAAATACTATCAAAAATAAATATAATGTATATAGCATTGCATATTGAAGAGGGAATGACAGCTTTCTAATGTCAACTTTTTTTCCCCCTCCAAACTTTCTAGCTTTTGTGATTAAAAACATCTCAGTGCAAATACCCAAGAACTGCTCACCTTAGAACATGTTGTGGTTTTCCCACTGCCCTGTAGACCCACAAACATAATAACATTGTTCTTTCCCTTCGTGGGAGTCCAGGCTTTCACTCCAGGATCCACCAGCTGCAAACCACAAAAAAACAACACTGTATTTGTCTTCTAGAATACATTTCTAGCATTATGCTGTCAGTTCAATTTGGTTTAAGGTAGTTTCTTCTGATTTAAACAGGTACAGGGCTCCCTAAGGGAACAATGTGAAAACCAGTATCTATCAGACAAAGCAGCAAACCATCGTTTACCTTGACCAGTTCCTTGAAAACAGCATGCTGGATCATTCTTCTCTTGTTTAGACCAGACGCCATTTCCTCCAGATCAATGGCTGCCCTGAGATTACAAAATGGTTATAGAGCAAACAGGCATTCTATAATTGCTAAATAAAAAAATATAAATCTTGGTACTTACTTGACATTTTCTCTAAGCTGCTTAACCAACTTGATATTCACATCGGCCTCCAGCAGGGCAGCACAGACCTCCTTGAGCATAGCATTTAATACCTAAGAAATATGGTAAACAAGTTAACATTTTATGATGGACCACAATGCTAAACAAACCTCATTTTAAGATTGTATAATATTCACTGTACCTCCTCATTGATGATGGTGGCATTGCTGAGAGACCTCAAAGCTGAGGTTATCTTCCTCCCCAGATCAGCTAAAACCATGTTTGCGGTTTAAGAGCTGCCAACCTGCAACAGGGGACTATGGTTACTTCAGGTGTTTAAAAAAGAGAGAGCAAGAGAGAAAGAGATTCTGTGTACATTTTGTGACGGTTTCTGTATAGATTTTTTCCCATTAAAAACATTAACAATTTACAGTTGTTTTTTTTTTCTTTTTTTTAAACCTCATTACCCTCTTAAAAAAAACATTTAGGGCCGGTTTTCCGGATAGGAATTAGATTAAGCCAGGACTAGACCTTTGCTAATTTAGGACATTTAAGAATTTTTAGA
>JAUCMS010000031.1:1804840-1830762 GCA_032357445.1 Enteromius radiatus | reverse complement strand
CAAACAATGGCAATGATGTATTTTAAGATATCTCAGTGCAAGCCTTTTCCAGTTTAGACAGCTCTTAACATTTATTTCAATCTAGGACTAGTCTTAAACCCTGTTCGG
Source organism: Enteromius radiatus (assembly GCA_032357445.1). NCBI lineage: Eukaryota > Metazoa > Chordata > Actinopteri > Cypriniformes > Cyprinidae > Enteromius > Enteromius radiatus. The sequence continues at coordinate 1,830,654 of JAUCMS010000031.1, read as the reverse complement.
GAAACCGGCCCATAATATCTGATGGCAAATCTTTCCATGTATTCATTCCTCTTTATTATACAGTTCATTGCATTAGTTTTGGAAACACAAAATAAAAATAAAAATTTTGATGCAAGCCTGGTGTTAAAAAGTATGACTATAGCACACTACTATACAAAAGATGACAGTACATGAACTCTAGACACTGAAATATTCTTGTAAAATTATATTCTTGTAATGTTAGAATTTGATTGAACACAATTCTTTTTTTCCAATTGATGATGGTGGTGGTAAACCAAACAACTTCCTTGTGGCACATCACACTGCAACTCTTTCACTTCTGAATAATTTCTATTATAAAATAGTCTCCTATTTAACTGATAACTTTTAAACCAAACGTACAGTCTGAGATGCAAATTTATAACATTATATAACATAAAGGGTGATTGATGTAATGCAGACAGACTTACTTCTTAGGTGAATAGGACTTTCCAATGTGGTGGGGTTACCCCCCAAAACAATCCTTCTGTCACTTCTCACTCTGAACCTCGAGACTTCAGTGGAACCAAAGCAATAATGTTTTCAAGTCTACTTAACAAACACAAATTTTAAAAAATGTTACCGCGGATGCGCTGTTCTGTTATTAACAGCCACGTCTTGTACAGTCTGGATGAATCTGCCTCATTTTAAGTCATAGATCGTACCATATCAAAACAGAAATATTTGCACACCCATGAGTAATTTAATCTATTATAAAAACCTCATAGATTTAAAATATATATTTGTGTGTTTTCTAAGACTCACTCCGTTCCAGCTCTATGGTGAAATAAGGCCAGACAGCCGTTGTGAACGCATTAACGTAGTCGATTTAATTAAGGACAGGATTTAAATCCTGTTTAAGTCAAAACAACGCCAAATTAAGATGTCCAGTATTCAAACTGTTAATATAAAGAGATACTCTTCGATTAAATATTACTTACCTAAACTCGCAGCAGCTGTTTTTCGGCGAGTGGAACAGCAACTACAAACGTCATCTAACCCCCAACTTCCCGTGACGTAACGTTACTTCCGTGTAAAGTAAGAGTTAGCTTTTTGAAAATGAAAATATATGATTTGTCCTTTCAGGTTCGTTTTTATTCACTGTTAATTTAAATTAAGTTAAAAAATCATTTCGGTGTGTGTATATAAATTAGAATATGCGTTGAACCTATCGCTATTTCTTTTTTAAAATATATTTTTTTACATTGGATATGTTGGTAATGGAGCAAAATCTTAAGGTCGCACAGAAGTATATAAAACTGATTTTAACTAAGTACATAATGGCTGTATTTTTAACTTTAAAAATAAATTAAATTTAAATAATACGAGTGAAAGTACACATAAAAAAATATTGTTTTTATGACCTGGAATAGTTAATCAGAGTGAAACATTGTACAGTTCTACCTTAAATTATAACACGCTTCCACCCACTGTGGAGGATAGTAGACCCATGTGTTGCTCAGTAGTATGTTTGTAATCTAGGTGGTATTTGACGTAAGATAAGTATCAAGCGCTTGTATCAATGAATTTTAACGATGCAAAGAATGAAATTCTGCAGGTATTGTCCAAGACGGAAAGACAACATCTTCCTAAACTGTTAGAGTGGTTGAAAACATCCGGTAACGTCGCATTTGGAAACTTTTGTTTATTGTTTTTTTCATGTTAGATTGTGTGCAAGGTGTAAGCATTTGTTTTGTGTCGTCTCCAGTTTATCTGTATCTAATTTTAGACAATGTTAAGCACTTTGATTTGGTCATGGACATAAGTCAGTTACAATTTTTTATTTACATTTTCAGATGATCTGGATGATTTACTGGTGGATAACCAGAGTGTTATCCTTCAAAGTATTGCAGAAGACCTAAGGGTTTGCCTTCCACTGGAGGGTATGGCTCCCTCAGAGATAATGGCTATTCAGAAGGTCTGTGCATTACGTTTTTAGTATACTCTGGCATTCATGACTGTGTTATTACATCCTAAAGCATATTTTAACGTTTAGACTCAACAGAAACCTCATCCCACTGTGCATGTGGATGCATTCCTATATGATGAGGAAGCTGTGGATTCATTGTGTGAGGAGGGGAAAATGAGTCGCAGTTACTGCCTCAACTGTGGATCACACAGAACAGCACCATTGGGTGAGTGTTTATTATTTGTATTACATCAATTCATGCTATAATAAAGCAACATCATAACATGTGATTTATCATTTTTCAGAGTTCATCTCACATTCATTCTCAATCCCAGAGCTCCAGTTCCTATTCCACAATGTTCTTCCAGATCTCTCAGGAAAACAGGTGGTGGATGTGGGATCTAGACTTGGAGCTGTGCTATATGGGGTAAATTGCTGGTGATAGTTTGTTTAACTAACCATAACTAAACTCATTATCAATTGTAGGTTAACTGACGGTTACAGAAATAATCCCCGGAGGAATTAAGGGTTAAAGGAATAGTTCACCTAAAAATGAGAATATGCTGAAAATTTACTCACCCTCTGGCCATCCAAGATGCAGATGAGTTTACTTCTTCGCATAGAAGAACAGATGCAGATAAATTTAGCATCATATCAATTACTCGCCAACAGATCCGCTGCAGTAAATGGGTACCATCAGCATGAGGGCCCAAATAGCTGATTATACAAAAATCCACAAGTAATCCACTTGACTCCAGACAATAAATTAATCTTGTGAAATGAAAAGCGGCATTTTTGTAATAAACAAATTCAAATGCAAGTCCTTTATCCATAGCATCACTTTCTCCAGTGAAAAAATAGTTTTATCTGAATCAGCACAGAAATATGCATAAATCAAACACTGTTTACGAGCAAGGACAGTTCAAAACAGTTATAATCTAATATTTTTGATTCTCAACATGATATATTTTTTTCACTGGAGGAAACATTTTTATGGATTATGATTTTACAATGAACTTGTTTCTTTCGAATGTACAGATTTTCACTTCACAATATGTTCATTGATAGACTGGAGTTGTTTGGATTACTTGAGAATTGTGATGTTTTTATCAGCTGTTTGTGCTCTCATTCTGACGGCACCCATTCACTGCAGAGGCTCCATTGGTGAGTAAGTAATGTAATGCTAAATTTACATCCAAATCTGTTCTGATGAAGAAGCAAATGTTTATTTTGGGGTAAATTATTCCTTTAACTTTCTTGCCCTATATATAAACCTGCAACCTTTTTTTCTTACCAGTCCAGATCTGTAGCTTATAAACTACACCAGCTCTTGTTTTTTTAAAAACATTGTCTGATTATACATCTATATTATTACCTCAGATAGATCATTTTCTCTCCTCAGGGCTACCTGTACAGTGCTGCATCTCAGCTTGTGGGGGTTGAAATAAGTTCAGAGTTTGTCAAGCTTCAAACAATGGCTATAGAGAAATATGGCTTTAGTGACAGAATTCAGGTAATCAACCAAACCGTTTCTTTGCCCAATGGTTTATTCTGTGGATAGTATATTGACAAAGATGTTTAATGTGCCCTGCATAGGTGATTCATGCAGATATCCGCTCTCAGTCTGCCTTATTGCAAAATACAGATGTTCTGATCCTGAACAACGTGTTTGAATACTTCATGGAACCAAGTGATCAAATGCAGTAAGTGCCTGCACTCAAGAAAGGTTTTCTTCATAATAAACCAATGATAAATAGTTCTTCTGTCTTAAAATGTTTAAACTAAAATTATGCTTTTTTTTTTAGAGCTTGGCTATTTATTAGTCAAAATTTCAGAAAGAAAGGTGCACTGTTATTAACCGTACCCAGCATTCAAGAGGCACTTGCTTTACTTCAGGATGCTGTTGTAAGAAGTTTCTCTATCTCTGTTATTTCTGAATTTTTCTCTAAATTGTGATGAGCAGTGTAATTCAAAAGAGTTTATAAATATTTTATAAAACAAATCTTTTGTTCTTTTCCAGTTCCTAGAGACATTAGCGCTCAGCCAATGGATAGAGGAAGTACCACTTGACTACACTGTTTATCTAAAAAATGACACAGATCCAGATTCTCTCAAGCAAATCCATCTTTATAGAGTACTTTGACCCTCAGAAGAGTCTCTTCTGATACAGTGGAACCAATGAATACGATTAGCCTCAATGAGGCCTTTAACAGAATAAATGATGCAAATAGATTTGATTAAACATACAGCATCCTCTTCTGATGAATGTTCACTTGTCAATTTTTAAAGCTGAGTTTGATAGTAAGCACATTTAAACTTTAAAAAGTTTACATAACTAGCCATATGTTTCATAAAATATCTTTATGGCACGTCATGTTTGCATTGCTGTATTAAGCAGTCCTTATTAAGAGATAATAAATGAGTGACATCTTTGGGTTTGTTATTTGTTCAAATGCATTTCTTGTCTCCAACTCTTTCTGTTGAAACAGGAAGTAGGGGAGGGATCGTTTCATGTTTTTTATTCGTTTACAGGCAGAGGTAGTGTACTGGAGACGTTTGATGTCATCCTTGATGTTATTTTGGAGTTTGTTTGTAAACCCATTACAGCTATTAAAATTTATTTGAAAGAATTATCTTTTGCTAACTGTAATGACTGAATTGAGTATTTTGGTTCATTTGTGCATAATACTACTGTATTATGAGTACACTATAGATCATATAGCTGAAAACTAACACACATGGATGCCACTGAACTCCAATTTTAATTATTTTGAAAAACTGTAACTGTACTTTGAAGAGCACTTTAGGAAACAAAAAATGCTTATAGTAAACTGAGAAACTAGGCTTTGTGGTTGGGAAAAGTGCTACAATGATGGCACTACAATTATCTGTCTTCTTTTCCAACCGCGAAATAGCTGTCATCGAGTCGTATCAACGCCTATTCAAAAATATATTAACCTAAAATGTCATTCAAAATACATGAAGTTCTGTGGAAAAACTGAAACCCGTTTCCAGTTTCGACTCCCGCTATTGGGTACGGAGGCGTGATTGGCGCTGAAACCAACCAATAGAATGACAGAATTCTCGTGGAAGCTCCACCCCAGCGCTACCCGGTGGGTAAGTGAACTAGAGCGGATCAAAACTTGTCGTCAACACGCTTATCCCCGCTCGGAGAAGTGGGACATACCCTAATACTCTTGTGTTTTCTTTCTCTTTCGGAGCTGATTATCTTTTTCACATCATAGATTTGGTAAATATCATCACTCATCTTCTTCTGTTATGTATGAACCAAGCGTGTGCTTTATATTCGGTTTGAATAAAAAGGCGAAACATGTGGGCTGGATTTTGAACGTCACCCGGGAAGCGCGTGTCATTAACAAAGACTGAAGAATATCGTTATTTTTTTAACATTTGAAATCCTAACTGTTTTACTTAAACTGGTTTCACGGTCCGATTTTTAATGGACCCGTATTAAATTGGCGTTTTCTCACTTTCTATTTGTCTTTTTGTGTTTGTTGTTTTTGAAAGTCTCCGAGAAAGATAAAGAGAAAAGAAAGATGCCGCTTCTCCACAAAAAGCCGTTCGTGAGGCAGAAGCCGCCCGCTGATCTCAGACCCGATGAAGAAGTCTTCCTCTGTAAAGTCACACACGAAGTCTTCAGGACCTATGAGTAAGAGATTTTCATTGTATTTCAGTTTGTTCGTTTTAACTTCCCCTTTGATGCCAGTCAACAACAGCAGCACCAGAAATGAACAACAGAAGTGACAGCCCGCTTTAAAGTTTTATTTTTTTATACTTAAACATCTAACCAGCCTACGTATATCTTGCTTTGATATTTTAAACCAGCTTTGCTAATAACCCAACACCCCTAGTGTGAAATAACCTTGTATTTATAAAGACTTGAGGTTTCCCCCTTCATACACCCGGCAGGTGTCAGTTGGAGGCCTTTGCTAACAGAGTTGGCTGCTAGTTAGTTAGCTCAGTTTAGCCAACTAAACCGGACTACAGAGAGCAGACTAAGTGAAATAATTCATAAAACTGTCTGTCGATGTGTTATAACAGCGTATATAGTGCCATATCGCTGGTGGGATGTCCCCGGGAAGCCCCTTTTCTGGTGTTTTTGGGGGTGTTAGCGGAGATGAGACTGATCTCATCCACACACAGGATGTTGTAGCTTAAAACGTGGTCGCTGCTATTGTTAGTGTGTTTGCCCTTTAGAGGCAGGAGTTTTACTGCTCTTTTCATTATTATTTTGATGTCACTTCTCCCTAGGCTTTGAGAAACATAAAAGATTATGATGCCAATATAGTAACGTTACTTAGTTGTAACTGTTTGAGCTGGTCTAGGTGCTCCTCTGTCATCAGCTCTTAGAAGTTGTCATTTGTTTTTGCAAGTGGTCATGTTGGGCTGGTGTATATAGATGATCGTTTTAGTATGAACTATCATTAGGTATGTTTACTGACTTACAGCTACTAATTACTTGAAGATAATTCTAAAGCAAAAAAATGGACAGATGCTCCATTAAGACCAACTGTCCAGTGATATAAAAAATAGTTTTAATAGTTTTATTTCTATATTTTAAGCTAAATGATAACTGTGCAAGCTTAATGATTATGCTTTGCTATTCTAATTTTAAATTAGTTAGGCTAAAATCTATGTTATAGTATTTATTTTATAATCTAAATGGTCATAAATAGATATTCATCTTTATTTTGGGCATCTGCCTGTTTGTTAAATTTGAATATGAATGGCATACCAATTGTGTGTAAGAGTAACTGTCATTAAGTTATGAATTCTGTTTAGCAATAAACATTGACCTTACAGATAACATGACTGGTATGAGAAGTCATTTAAATTATTACTACTAACTACTTGGCCATAAAAACTAAATGCATGGTGTTAGGTAGTGTGTGTGTAATTGTGTGTTAATAGAACTTAAAATATTGTCTTCTTTTGATGACAAACAGCCTATTTGGTAAGTTACTTCTAATAACTGGTTTAATCATGAATAACTTAGTTCTTACAATTGAGAGGAAAAAAGATGTGATTGTAAACAAATAGATGTGTTTTGGGTAAAATCTCCACTTTATTTGTTTTTTTCCCCCCCAAAACATGAACTCTTTGACAAGGGTCATTAGTCAATTGTGAGTACTACGTTCATATCTATGTAAAACACTGTGTCAGGGTGGTTAATAACATGACGCATTGTGTTTTTGTTTTGCCAGTGAATTTTTTGAGAGGACCATTCTGTGTAACAGTCTTGTATGGAGCTGTGCTGTGACAGGGAAGCCTGGGCTGACCTACCAGGAGGCACTGGAGAGCGAGAAGAAAGCCAGATTAAATCTTCAGAACTTTCCTAATGCGCTGCTCGTCCCCCTTCTGCACCTGACAGCACTTACGCACCGCTCACGTCTGCATGAGATATGCGACGATGTGTACGCTTATGTGAAAGAGCGCTTTTTTCCTGGAGAAATTGTGGATGTTGTCAGTCGCTCTGGAGCCAGGTGAGATACTGTTATAACTCATCAACATGAATCACTGCATGTATTGTAGTGTTTGTCTTCGAGGCCAATTCACCTGAGCTCTTCATTTTGTTGAAGTTCATGGAATCAGCCGTGAGACTTATTATGAATAAAGCAATTAGCTGTTTTTACATTTAAAACAATAGGAATATATTGCAAAACTCATTTATATCTGTAATGTTATTTTAATAGTTATCAGTATTGAAACCGAGTACAAAACTTGCTTAATTTTCAGGCAGATATCACTGGAAGTAAAGAGAACTTGCTGTTGAAATTTATTCATAGCAGAGTAACAGGTGCATTATGGCCAACATTACAATCCAGCTTAAAGGAACAGCTCACCCAAAAATGAAAATTCTGTCATGATTTACTCAAAGTCAAGTAGTTCTAAACCTGTATGAATTTCTTTGTTCTGCCAAACACAAAGGAAGTTATTTTTTGAAAAAAGGGTGTAACCAGGCTGTTTTGGGTCATAATTGACTTCCATAGTATTTTTTTTTTCTACTATGTAAGCCAATGGAGACCCAAAACAGCCTGTTTTTTAAAATATCTTCCTTTGTGCTCGGCAGAACAAAGAAAGTCACACAGGTTTAGAACTACTTGAAGGTGAGTAAATGATGACACAATTTTCATTTATGGGTGAACTATTCCTTTAATAGTACACTTTTACTCTCAAATCTCACTTCAAACAACGTTGAGTGTTTGTAATAACTTTTGAATATGATCTAATGTGGGTGTTTATAATTAAGAAATTTGTAGCCTTTAATATTATGCTCATTGTTTAATTGTTATAAAAAAAGCTCAAATCTCATGAAAATCACATAAGCCTACATACTATGAGTTTTGCTTTGGGTTTGCTGTGTACAGAAAGCAACACAGTCGTTTAACAGATGTAACAATTTACTCAACTACAATGCAATATGATTCACAATACAATTTTATTTATTTTTTTACAAAAAAGAAAGAAGAAAAAGAAAATTATAAATGAAAAGGTGTCCTTTTCATTGCTTGGAAAAAATGCTGCTATTTATTTTGAGAATTTATACAATACAAATCTATATTGAAATTGTATAGCACAAAAAAGCAAGCAATTTAAGCTTCTACAGTTTAAGTATGAGTAGTTCGTAGTCTAAATTAGATTGTATAATTGTGAAATTTGAAGCAAAAAGAATGTTGTGTTGTTAAACTAAACTACGTAAAGAACAAATCTAAAACAGCAGATTGGCTGAATAAAAATGCAAACTCATTATCTGACAGCAGGTGGTGCTTATGCTAGATATGTATACCTGCCTCATTAGGGACTGTTTCCATGGGTCATAATATATGCAAGGCTTCGACCATATTGCATATTGGACTGTACTGGTTGCAATGCATGTAAAAATGCATTTATTTTTGTGTGCTGCTGAAAATTCAGTCATTTTAAAGTCAGTTTAGCAATTTCTCATAATGGTTAAATCTTTAAAGATCTGTCTTGAATTAAAAATTACTAAAAAAAATAATTGCAAAATAATTATAGGACAACAGTTTACTTAATTTTTTTACTAGAGAAAAACAACTGTTATGTAGATGATCCACAAAGAGAATGTATGTGAATAGTGATGAACAATGGCTTTGTATAAAGCACTGTTTTGAAAAGACCATGGCTTAACAGAAGAGAAACACCCAGATGTTCATCGACGTGTCTCCACCCTTGTCTGCCTCCTCTAGACAAAGCTCTTTTGGAGCTCTGAAAGTCCTTGGCAGCTCTCTATGTAGTATGTTATCAAATCTTAGAAAAGAAATATGCTAACATAGCACAAAACCTAACCTGATCTTGACCAGAAACGTGCCAGTTGAAGGGAAGGGCATCAGAGCTCAGTCCTGTAAGAGAGAATCAGAGTCAGCCATCACAAGCTGACCTTGCTATTTGGAGATAACATAAAGTGATAGGGTGGAGCTTAGAGAATCCTCCTGATTGGCTGCAATGGTACAAGGAGTCATCAGAGCTTGTAGAGACAGCCAGACGTGAGGAAGCATGGAGTCCCACTGGTAGACAGGGGGTGGAGGGGTTTTTTTTTCTTTCTGTTTTGGAAGACGTAGGAAGACTGACTGTCTTTCTGTCAGTCAGATAGATCACACCCAAACTGCCTGCTTGATTCTGTATGTTTAGAATTTTTTTACAGAAAGAAGGTAATATAAAAGGCTTTTTATATTACATAGAGACATAGAGATACCCTTACATGTTTCTTATAAAGTAGATTTTAAAACATTTTACCCGTACATACTGTTTGTAGTAGCTTTTGAGGTAAAAATTATTTCCCAGGCTGTCTTAATTTTTAATTGTTTCTTCATGGAACACAAGAAATATGTTTCCCATATTAGTTGGTTAATAGTTCATACTTTCCCATTTGGAACTAAACACAGATTTGTTTGATCATCTATTTTAATATTTCCACGCTCAACAGGCAACCCTGCAAAATACTGGATGTTACACCTCCCCATTCCAATGGCACAGTCAACGGCAATGTCAAACATCACATAGAGGGAGATTCAATCGTTATCAGTGACAGTGATGAGGAGCCCACAGTCACTTCTCCTAAAACATCAACTAATGGGTCAGTGCTCATAACTTTCTTTCTATTAAATGCTTCATATGTGTCTGCGTGTAATGGTTTTCATCTAAATAGTGTGTTTTATTCTTTGATGTCTAAAGCAAGAAGAAAGCCACCAGTCCATCTTCATTTAAATACAGAGTTCAGCCTGTCAGCCCAGAGGGTTGCGAAGCTTTAGTAGTAAAAGCTGCTCAGATTTGGTGAGTTACGTTCTTGTGGCTAGAGATATATTCATGAATAAATGCCCATTGTCTGTTTGTTTACTCATTGTTTTGGTGATTTATTTTTTCCTTTTGCTTTTCCATTGTATAGTCGTAAAAAGAATGTTTTTAGCCGAGACAGATTGAAGCTGCTTCTTAAACAGCACTGTGAACCAATAAATGGGACTATCAGACTCAAGGTAAATACAACAATGTAACAAAAAAAGTAATATCAAATTTTTAGTAGTGCTGTCAAACGATTAACCGTGATTAATCACATCCAAAATAAGCTTCTGTTTACATAACATATGTGTGTGTTGTGTTTGTTTATTATATAATTAATATATATATCATATACAAATATTTAATATATAAACATTACATATTTTTCTTGAACATATACATGCATGTGTTTGCATTTATATACACATAATAAATATTCACAGTATACTTTCATTATAATATGCAAAAAAAAAAACAAAAAAAAAAACTTTATCGTGATTAATCGTTTGATAGCACTAATTTTTAGTTAATTATGAAGGTTGCCCAATTTAATTATTTAAATCTTAATGACTTTTCCCCTCTCTGGTTACCTTTTATTTCCAGCCATCAACAGTTCTTAAATATAAGTTAGCCGAACACAATTTCTCATACTTCTTCCCGGACGAGCCCCCAGTCTTTGCCTTCAGTCCACCAGGGAAGGGCAGAGGTCGCCGTCCTAATGATGCCTCTCCAACTGAGGTCTGTGTTATTGTGTGCTTAAATGTAATGTTTAAAAGTTGGAGCATGGCATGCCATTTGTTAAGAGGGAGTTTCAGTCTGATGTAGAATTTGGGACGTATGCTTTAAATTCTGTTTCTCTGATGAGAATTTATTTCCCAATTTTAGATCAGTTATGTTGAGGAGAAATTAAAATTGATGCAGCAGAAAGAACAGATGATGGCCATGGGTAAGTTTAAAATGCAAAAAAAAAAAAAAAAAAAAAAAAAAAGTTATACACTGACTAGACTTGTCATGGGGTCAGTTATGTAATGATTCAGATTCTGCGTACATTGACTGTTTCTTTGCATGGCTTGCATTATAAAGAAAAATTCAAGAAAGAAAGAGAAGATCTAATAGAAGCCAAAAGAAAAGAAAAAGAGGACAAAGAGAAAAAGAGAGAGGAGATGAAGAGGATAGTAGAAGAGGAGAAACAAAGGCGGAAAGAGGAAAAGGAACGAATGAAGGTTGAGAAAGAGAGGGTGAGTTAAAAGGTTTTTTATCTACAGTCTTTCACTCATACCTGGTCCTACATCACACCTGTTATACTTTTGTTTGTGTTGTGCTTTAGGAACGAGAGAAACTAAAGGAGGAAAAGAAAAAATATGCAGAACGACTGAAGTTATGGAGCAAACCTCGAGAGGACATGGAGTGCGATGACCTAAAGGTAAACATGCCCCCTTAGACTATAAAACACATCTTTGTTTTGATGAATACATAAGCAGCAAACTAAACATTTTACAATTTCTTCAGGAGCTGCCAAAGCCACTTCCAGTGAAAACCCGTCTTCCTCCAGAGCTGTTTGGAGATGCTCTAATGGTGCTTGAGTTCCTGGATGCGTTTGGAGAGCTGTTTGATCTAAAGGATGAGTTTCCTGATGGCGTAACACTGGGTAAGATGCACTTACTCCTCATAAACGCATTACGCCATGGGATATTATGGCATTCCCACTCATTGACTCGCTAAATCTAACACGAGTTGTCCTAATAACATTCTAGTTAAAAAACTGGTATTTCTTTTACAATGTATTTTTTGTAGTCTTAGGCAATTTTTTTTGTTTTTAACATTCCTGAAGAGGGTTGTTGCTTTTTACAGAGGTTCTGGAGGAGGCCTTGGTGGGCTCTGATCCTGAGGGGCCACTCTGTGAACTGCTATTTTTCTTCCTTTCGGCCATATTCCAGGCTCTGGCAGAGGAACAGGAGGAAGTGGCTAAAGACCAGGTGGCAGAAGCAGACACCAAAGGTCAGAGATGTAGAGATTGCAACTTTTTTAAAATAAAGAGCCTACAAAGAAGATATTTTTTTTAGGAAATCTAACCGGTAGATCTAATTTATTATTTCAAGTTAAAGTAAAAAAAAAAAAAAAAAAAAAAAAAGAATTTTATTTTACTCATTTCAGTTAACATTTAATTAATTTAAAGGCCAAATTTTAGCCAAATTTTTTGGTTTTGGTTTACTATACTACTGAGTTTCAGTAGTTTTAATAGTTTTCCACTACTAGAAAGTCCAGGCGTTAAGAAAACCTGATGAGTCAGATTTGTTTGACTGTTTTTTTATTCTTAGATCTTTGTGAAGCTCTGGAGGATGACGCTGACCCCACACAGTCTGCCATCAGTGCTGTGGCAACTCTTGCTGCTGCCTGGCCGCAACTGCACCAAGGTCAGATAATGTGCCCTGAAATATCTGTACTGTCTTTATGACCACTGTGGTCATTTTTAATGATCAACACCCAGTGGAACCATGTTTCTTCCTGTTCTCTGGGCAGGCTGTTGTCTGAAGCAATTGGATCTGGACAGCTGTACTCTCACTGAAATTCTGAGGCTGCACATCTTGGCCTCGGGGGCAGATTGCATGTCCACCAATGCAAAGTTTCGCTACCAGAAACAGGGTGGATTTGGCTCCACAGATGACCCCTGTGTGGAGCTGCGTCTGTCAAACCAGTGCCTTCTCAAAAAGCTTTCCTGCACTGCTGTATATGACCTGCTGCCTGGTTAGTGGTTTGACTTTTTTATATATATATATATTATTACAATATAATATAATATGATATTCTTTGTGTTAGATTCAGTATTTTCTTTCAAAATATAAAAAATTGATAAACAGAATATAGAATGAATTAGAACATTTTCTGAGATTGTTCAGTATGTCTAATATTGTTACATGTGTTCAGGAGAGAAGCTAAAGATCCTGCATTCTCTGTGTGGAAAGCTGCTGACTTTGGTTTCTACAAGAGACTTTATAGAAGACAATGCAGACGAACAGCGATCTGCCAAGCAGGAACTCAGAGAGCTTAAAGCTGAACAGCATCGCAGAGAACGAGAGGAAGCTGCAGAGAGGTACGGAATAAACCATAGAGTTGGGGTAGCACCACATTTGTTTGACAAATGAAAACAGGGCTGGAAGGGATAGAAGTACTGTACGTTCAGTGGATGTACTGTCGTTTAACATTGTACTGTTTGTTCAGCTGACAAAGCAAAGTAGAAAAAAACACCATAAGACTTAAGTTGTAAAAACATGATTTTAGGGCCTTTATACAGTGCTTGCCATGGTAAAGACCAAGTACCCTCACAGCCTTGTTTTCATCTGTGTTAAATGTAATATGGCATCTAACCTGACTACAGTTTATTACATAGACCTATACCTATCTCTAAGCAGCTTAGAAAATAATAGGTGCTTCTCTCCATATTCCAGGGTGCGAAAAAGAAAGGAGGAGAAGCTGAGGGAACAGGAGCAGAAATTAAAAGAAAAACATGAAAAACTGAAAGAGGAAGCAAGAAATGGAGAACATGTGGCAGGGTAAGCTGAACCCGTAATCATTTCTCAATATTCAATCCCTGGGTTTTGGGACAAAGCTTACATTCAAGTTCACATCATTGATTAAACTTGTCTCTGTCTGCTGGTTGTAGAGAGGAGATGGACACCAGCACAGAAAGTCAGGAAGGTCATGCTGAGCAAAACACTGAGGATGAGGAGGAGCAATCAGCTAAATCTAAAAAAGGTATCAGACAAAATATTGCATCATTTTTCTTCCTCTTAAGATTGTTTTAGCAGCGCACACTGTTTCAAAATGAATTCTTTCTTGCTCTAAGAAATGTTAAATTCTGTTACTATAGAAATTTATAGAGCTCCTTTTATTTTTGTTTTCCAGTAAAGAAAACAAATGATACCCGAAAAGAGAAGCAGGTTGGTGAGGTTGAAACTAAAGACAGTCTGAGCCCAGAGGAGTTACATCAGCAGCAGCTCAAAGAGAAGGAACTCCTGGAGCGTATTCAGAAAGCTATGGCCTGCACCTACATCCTGCCTCTCGGCCGAGACCGCCTTTATCGCCGCTACTGGATTTTCCCTTCTGCTGGGGCACTGTTTGTAGAGGAGGACGACTTTGGCCTGACAGAGGACATGCTAGAGCCCCACCCTACTCCAGAACCCAAAATAGAAGAGCTTTTCTCAGCCGAGAGCCCAGTTAAGACAGATGCCACTACTGAGGAGCCGGTGCTGGTCCAGAACACCTCGCCTCCAGTCAATCGGCCAAATCAGTGGTTCTTCTACAGCACACCTGAGGAAGTGGAGCAGCTCATAGAGTCTCTAAATCCTCGTGGACACAGAGAGAGCAGCCTTAAAGAGACTTTGCTACAGGAGAAGGAGCGCATTGTTCAGCTGATGGATGGCAAAGCTGCTCTGCGTTACAATCACTCAGGTGTGTGAGACTTTTTGTTTTTATACTTATGTCTGTTGCAAATGGGTATTTTAATAATTTAACCATTATTAATAAATGATAACCAGTAATTATAGATGATACCTGAGCACCAAATCAGTATTTTAGAATGATCACTGAAGATTAAAGCAATGGCTGCTGAAAATTTAGCTTTGTCATCACAGGAATAAATAGCATTTTAAAAAAGAAAATGGTTTTTAAATTGTAATAATATTTAACAATATTACTGTAAATTAATGCAGCCTTGATGAGCATAAGAGGAAAAAAAAAATTTAAACTGTACTATTTTCTTTATTATTGCAGATGAATCCCTGCCAGAGACCAAAGGCAGTACATTAAAGCCGAAAGCTGGCCCGTCTTACCCACAAAGCACTGTACCTGCTGAGCGCTTCATGGAGAATCGTCTCCGAGATCTACTACTGGATATTGAGGACCGCATCTATCAAGGAACTCTGGGGGCAATTAAAGTATGTTGATCGTGTTGACCACATTCCATAGCTGTAAATATTGCTTTTCTTATAATGTGATGTGTTTTGATCTTGGTCTTTGTTAATGGTAACCTAACTTTTTTTTTTTTAACCCTAAAAAAGGTGATTGACAGAAACTCATGGAGAGCTGCACTGGAAAATGGCAACTATGAACTGCTAAATCCTGAGTCTAAAGTGAACGGGCTGACCAACGACGAAGAGGAACCAATGGAAATCGTTGAGAATCACGTCAGACTCAAAGACAGGTTATTTCACTTTAATATCTGTTGCCTGTGTATTTTGGTTTTTTTTTATGTGTGTTAAAATGGAGTCAGATGCTTCTACAAGCTAACAGAATTTGCAATAGTGTGTGCAATTGTGTTAATTTATGGTGTTTTTCTCATATTTAGGCTGCAAGGACTGAAGGCAGAGGGTCAGAGTGCCACGTCCACTGCTGTGAGCACACCACAGCCTGTCAATAACATTGTCCACTATTTGGCACAGGCTCTTGCACAAATAGAGCAGGGCATAGAGCGCAAGTTCCTGAAAGCTCCGCTTGGTGAGATCTGTTACTTCTATGGTTTCTTCTAAAACTTTGTAAAAGAGTTGTGCAGGAGCTGCATGGAACTCGAGTCATATGCGATTTAAAATTACCAATATTTTTCCATTTTAATGTTATTCTGTAAACACAATTTTTGTAAAACAGCAGTTTAGAATAATTATGGCAGAAATAATTATTTTATTATTCATTATTATAACATTGATTGGCCCCATAAAACCTACTAAAAAAACTGCGTTCATTTTACCTTGGTAAATTAAAATTTTAAAGACCAATTGAAATGTTCTGTGCGACTGCCACTAGAGGGAGGAATGCATCAATCATTTTCAAATGTCAGAGAGAGTGGAAAGGTTGCCTTAAGTGTGTTCCTGAAAACTATATGGATAATTTTGTTTGTAGGTAAAGGTTTTGTTTTTAAATTCAGTACACTGGCTCTTATTTCTGAATATTTTGTTTTTAATCAGGTGATGACGATGCCAAAAAAGACCAGAAGTTGAAGAAAAAGGATAAAAAGAAAGATGACGACCAGTCCAGTGAGAAAGATGGTAAGATTTCTTGTTAACGCAAACAAAAAATAATTCTCTTAGCACATGTTGGTTTAAATTATCTTCATTAAACCTGTTTTTCTCAACAGATGCCAGTGAAAGTGGGCGGCAGGTGAAGACTGTGCAGGAACGCTGGCGTGAGTCTTTGTTGGCCTGCTCCAGCTTCTCGCAGGTCTTCCTGCATCTTTCCACACTTGAGCGCAGTGTAGTCTGGGCCAAATCCATCCTCAACACCCGCTGTAAGGTGTGCCGTAGGAAAGGAGATGCTGAGAACATGCTTTTATGTGACGCATGTGACAGAGGCTATCACATCTTCTGTGTTCGGCCAAAACTGAAGGTGAGAACTGAAGGTTTTATTTAGTGGACACCTTATTAACCGTTCTTTGTTATAAACCCTGACTTGCCATGCAGACATAAAATGTGTATGTATAAACGCATGCAGCCAAGGATTAAAAAAAAAAAGTAAAGGAATGAGTTTAAGACAAAAGTTTCATATTCCTTAATTTGTTTGACAGGCTGTTCCTTCTGAAGACTGGTTCTGCCCTCAGTGCCGCCCCAAACAGCGCTCCCACAGAATCAACTCCCGTCAGCGTTCCTCTATTGACTCTGAAGAAGATATGGAGGATGAGGAGGAGTCTGAAGAAGAGGAAGAAGAATCAGAAGAGGAAGAAGATGAGTCGGACGAAGAACAGTCGGAGGAGGAAGAGTTAGTGGACTTATTATATTATTTTTCTTTCCTGTTTACTTGTTTCCTGCAGAAGGAGATTGTGAATTATTTTTTTCCTCATTTATTTAACAGTGTGTCAAAGAAGGCTCCCGTCAAACTTCCTCTCCAGAGCAATAAAGGAGGTCGCTTGAACACCAGATCAAAACAGGCTGAATCAAGTCATTGCACGCCACGCTCGCAGCAGAGCACACCCAAACAGAGCCAGCCTGCTAATAAAGGCAGCTCCAAAAACTCAGGGAAGAAATCCACTCCAGTGTCTAATGGCAAACCTCCTCCACGGGCAGGAAGTCGCTCCAGTGCTCGTCTTAGTCTAGAGGTGACCGCTGCAAATGGCACAACAGCCAAATCCAACCAGTCCAGTCCTGCAGCAGAAAATACTGACTCTAGGAAGAGACCCATTACTGGTAAGGAGTATCAGTGAATTCACTAACATAATGAAAATGTAATTTACTGCATCACATCAAAGTAGGATACTCTGGAAGCTTACTTCTGCCACAGAATACAAAACAAAAAAAGCTACTAACTCATAATTAAAACTTTTACTCAAAATGGTAGGTATACATCTCACAATTTTATTCTTGGCATGGAATAAAAATAATAACCTTAATCTTACAATTTGGACTACTTTTCGTGAAATTGCAAGTTTGTCACAATTCTGGCTTTTTCTTTGAATTGAGAGTGTCTTACAGACACAAGTTATAAACTTACATCTGAGTTTCTCGGAATTCTGACATTGTATTTTCTTTCCTTGTTTATGAACATTATAAAAGAGCAATTGTGACTTGTTCTAAGTTGTTCTATTTGCAGCAAAACTAAATTTTGAAATAAAAGCTCAGAGGTCACGATTGTGTTGTTTAAAAGACATTACTGACTTTTTTTTATTTTGTGGCAGAAAAAAGTTTTTATAGTATACAGTATTAAAAGGAATTAATGGAACAGAATTCCATGTAAATGCCAATGGTTTTCCCCAAATTTTATTTTAGGCTTGGATTGACGAAAATGACACTGAAATGGCATACTCTATATTTAACTGAATGCAGACACCTATCGTTTTTCCTGTTTTATTTTCTTTAAGACTTCTTGTTCATGCGTGTTTTGGTTGCCACTGTTTCTCCAGCAGAAGTCTCTCCAAAAGCCAAGATAGTCTTGGCTCCAACCACCACTTCATCCAACCGTCGAAGCTCAGGGAGAAACTTAGGTGTCCACGAGCTGTCAGCCTGCGAGCTGCTCACTGTGGACCTGGTCAGACACGAGGACAGCTGGCCCTTCAAGAAACTGGTGTCCAGAACTCAGGTAGTGCATTTAGAAGTTCACACTTAAGCCCTATTGGGACGGGACTAGTTTTACAGGGGGTCGTTAGAGAAACTTTTGTTTCACAGGCATTCTTGGTGATTTTAATCCCGTCCAGATCCGCCATGTCTGTGTTTACCTCTTACAGACTACTGGAAAACTGATCATTTGTGAAGAGCAAATTACAAACTGTTTTTCAGCAAACTCAGTGATCCTCTGAGAAAACTAGTCCCGTCCAAATGCAATGTCGATGATTGTCTGTGATATTTTTGGTATCACTTTATTTCGATAGTCCACTTTAGATATTCTGCTAACAGTAAGTAACTTTGTAACCACATGTCAACTAGCAGTCATTAGAGTATTAGGAGATATTAAGCAGACAGTCTACTAACACTTTATTTTGATGGGTCCACAACATGCAACATACTGACTATCAGAAACTTTACAAGTATGTCAACTTGTTCTACTAATTTGTCTAAAGAATGTCTAATGGACTATCAAAATAAAGTGTAACCATGTTATTTTCCACAACGCGTTTCCTTGTGTGTTTTGGCCAACACTAAGTGCAGTAGATGCTCTTACCGCACACACGTTTGATAAATTGTGATTTATAGAAGGAAAAAAAAAATACAAATAAAGAGGCAGATCACGTAAACTGTTAAGACTGGCTATTGTAATATCAGTATCAGTTAAGATTACTCTCATTCATTTCTGCACTCTGTTAATATGTTTTAATTATCAAAATTAAACATGGGTTTACTACAAATAAAAAAACATAATAGTTGAACTAAAGTAACCACACATTAACATGGTTTTTCTGTACTAGCCATTTAGCTTCACCGTGGTATTTGTGATTATACTAATTGTAATCAATCCGAAATGATACATGAAAATTGTGGACGTCAGGTGATAAGAATCGAAACTCACACAGTTTAGAAAACTAGTCCCGTCCGAATAGGTTAACACTTCTCTGTAACAAGGCCATAGATCTCCCATTCATGGTTGCTTTACAACCAGCTGTACTCTTAAATAATCTGTGCAGTTGTTCTGTGACATCCGACTATCCCAGTTTTACACCGAGGGACTATTTTAATGGTTTTGATGACTAATTTTATTGCACGTATTTTTCCAGGTGCCTGATTACTATGACATAATCAAAAAACCCATCGCCTTAAGCACAATCAGGGAAAAGGTCAACAACTGTGAATACCAAACTGCTGGTAAGAACTGGGTTGAAATATCCACTTGAGTGCATCAAAACGTAATGTAGAATGAACCATATATAAACCACTTTACCAGCTTGAAAGAGTAATTTCTAACTGTAGTTTCTTCTGTGTTATTAATCTCATAGCGGAGTACATTAAGGATGTGGAGCTCATGTTTTCCAACTGTCTGGAGTACAACCCAAGTAACACCAATGAAGCAAAGGCTGGTCTACGGCTCCAGGCCTTCTTCCGTTCTGAGCTTCAGAGACTCGGCCTGGCTGAACGCATGACCCCTCCACAGAAACGGCAACGGATGTAAACAAAAGCCCGTCTTCCACACAAACACACCAACTGGCCCAGACTGAAGGCCAGTTCATAATCCGCTGTCTAATTATGTTGTTCCGTGGCATTTTGTGGAATGTTCGTGAACATTCCAGTGTGGTGTGACTCGTTAAAAATTCTTCCTAGCTCTTGTTCAGTTTTATTTGCAATGTAGAGTGTGCAAGCGAAACGGCACTGAAGCGGCGGATATCAACCGGCATTTATCTTCACTGCCAGTGACAGGAGTATAAATCGGCCTTTAATCCTATGGAGCAAAGAATAAGTCCTTTTACTAGCAGGAGGAAGGATAAACAACTGCGCTGTGAAGAAAATAAATAAAAATTTGCACTGTTTTCTGGAAAATTATTTTTGCTTTTCACATATTAACTCAGGACAAAAAGCTTTGTTTTTGTCTGCGATTTCAAAATGGTGCATTTTGTTGGGTTTTTTTGTACCTTGACTGCATTTCTAGACTACTATTTTGTATAGATTTTTACAGCCCTGAGTCTCCATTTTGATGATGATTAATATTTCACAGCTCAAAGGAACAAATAGAATTTCTGTTTTGTAGTTGTGAATAGTTGTAAAGATAAACTCAGTTCTCTTGTTCAGGTCCCTATAGCTTGCATAAACACTACGTAGGAACCAAATCATACCTTTTTGTTGCTTCCATTTACAGTTTTTGGTATTTATTTAGTTCTGGGTATAATTTGCTTGCTTTATTTATAAAATTGTCTTTATAGGTTGTGCCCCATCTTTCTCTCTCCATCAGAAAACCGTATGAATCCGTTTTCCTCTCATGGGTCTTAAGATTAATTTTACCTGCTGTGTAAATCATTTTTCTGTATGTAAAATAAATTTTGTTAATATTTGGCTTGAACTCTCGTTTTCATCACTGATTTTCAG
The DNA here is from genome assembly GCA_032357445.1 of Enteromius radiatus. Taxonomy (NCBI): domain Eukaryota; kingdom Metazoa; phylum Chordata; class Actinopteri; order Cypriniformes; family Cyprinidae; genus Enteromius; species Enteromius radiatus. Next base: position 1,809,924 of record JAUCMS010000031.1, on the reverse strand, counting down.
TTATGCACAAATAGCTGTGTTGGAGTTAACAAAACAATAAATAAATCCTTGCCCTTTCCATTTAAACTGTAATTTTGCATACGGGTATTTTATCAGATTATGTGCCTTAATACTAATGAACGAGGTAAGTTAGTCATAACAGTCGTCATGAATATTATCTGCTCTAAAATATAACAATTGCCAGATATTGCTACCGAGTAAAATGTCTTACTGACTATAAAGTTTGTTAGACATGTTACTTGATTTTCAGGACATTTAAGTTGATGTTAAACAATATTATGCGAAGTTGTAATTCAAATGTGTGGCATATATTTGTCCACTTCATTGCCAAGTGTCCCAATGACAGTGCATATGCTCTCTCAGCCCTTCACTGCGGCTGTGCAGTGATGTCTCTCTCTCTCTTTCTCTGTCTCTCTCACACACACACACACACTCACTCACTGGTCTCTGCTGTTCACATTCCCAGATAGAAGTACCACGAAAATAATCGTTCATTGATTCATCTCGTCGGACAGCATGGTAAGCATAGGTCTTCTCTCACATATCTTTCATTCTTAATTCATAACAGATGTTATAATGTTCTTTTGAAACTCTTTCTGTCAAACTTTTGATCGGCAACTGTCACGTTTTCAGCTCCGGCAGGATATGTAACGCGGCGCTGTCGCGAGCTCCGTGATTGCGTGCGCTCCAGGTTAAGTAATATATAGCTCTATCCTACACTAACTTGATTTTATGGCTACAGAAATCGGATTTAGTTTGATATGAATCTATATCTCAGGCCTGTAGCCCGAGGCGGCCATTTTAAGCTAATTTTAGCCGGTGCTTTAATCACTCTCAGCGCGCGCCTCTCCAACTTTTACTCACGCGCGCTGGAGAAATAAATGACCCCGACTGAACTGACGGACTCACACGAGAATAATCAAACCAGAACGAGCTGTTTATTGCTGTCAGATGCCTATTGTGTGCCCTGAAAGCGAATTAGGCTACTCGTTCATGATTTCGTAGGATTTAGTGGCCATAGTGTGAGTGAGAGAGTGGAGCTCCACACCAGCTGCTCAGAGCGCGTCTGTGCGCCTGCGCCATAACTGCCTGTTAACTTACTCTTAACTACTTTCGGGACTAGTAACTATTACAAGAGTTGACACTACTTGTTTCATAATAATTGAATGTTTTTTATATATTTACCATCCCACAGATTAGCACGTTCCAGGATTTTAGTAATGACTAGTCCTTATTTTGGTACGTGTGTTAATAGTTAATAGTAAAAGTGCAGCAGCTACTAGTAAGAAACTAGGTTTTTTTATTATTTTTATGGTTCATATATTACTCTATTAATTGAGTTTTGTCTAAAAAAACAAAAAACAAATATATAATCTAAACTTAATTTAAAAATATTTGTACAATACTCAAAAGTTGAAAAAAATTAAAAGTTTAAGGCATCTAGCTTCAGGAGTTTTCTCAACTTTTTGTAGTATAAACTTGAATATAACATGTTGAGAAAACATTAAAAGGCAAAGCTGGTTGCCTTAAGAGTATAAGTTCTCAAATTTAGAGTTTTTTTTACAGTGTACTGGAAAATTCAGGGGTTTTTTTTTGCTAAAAACAAATATATAATTTATAAATATATTAATTTTACTGTTAATTTATGAATGTTTAAATATTGGAACTAGTAAACAAGACAAATAAAAGAAAGTAGGCTTAATGATATATATATATATATATGTTGTTAATTTGTTGGACTAGTTAATAGTATCTAATTATGCTCTTATGAGTCTATAGTAATCACCTTTGCTTACTAATATCCAATTTTATTCCTCTAATATTCATTTCCTTTAATCCCGTAATGATATCTATTAAGTGATATCATGAATAATTGGCAGTAAAAATAGGCACAGTTTAAGCATAGTTGCTTGGAGAAAATGAAAAATACATGGTAATAAGTTACCAGTAATGTTTAAGGAATGAACTTTAAAATGGCATGTGAGTAGTGCAGAGATGTTTGTTTCAATGGATTAATGCACTGTTCAAACACTGTTGAAGTGTCATTGGTCATGAATCCAAATGTCTTTAAAAAGTCCCAGGGGGAGATCTCATAGTTGTATCGTGGCCCAGGCACCCCACTATGACTTGGCCTGGAGGTCCATTTTGGAGCGGGACAGAGAGATTTGAACTGTAGTGACAGACCAGCTGGCTATGTGCAGCATGTACGTGAGTCAGGGTTTGTGAGCAGCATTGGATCACTCACTGCCAGGTCTCACAGCTTGTTACCTCTATTATGGCCTGGTGGATTCATACAGTTTACTTTGATTGATGCTGTTTGGACTTTGAACATCCGAGTATGTAGAACTGCTGTTTTCGTATCAACCCTCTGTACATATCTCAATCTCATCCTCATCGCAGGCCTCTGGTGTCACAGTCAGCGATGAAGTCATTAAAGTCTTCAATGACATGAAAGTACGGAAGTCCTCGTCCTCAGACGAGGTGAAAAAGCGCAAAAAGGCAGTGCTGTTCTGCCTCAGCGATGACAAGAAGAAGATCGTGGTAGAGGAAGGCAAGCAGATCTTAGTCGGGGACATTGGAGACACGGTCGAGGATCCCTACGCCTGCTTCGTGAAGCTTCTACCTCTCAACGACTGCAGATACGCCTTATACGATGCCACTTATGAAACTAAAGAGTCCAAGAAAGAAGACTTGGTATTTATATTTTGGTATGTAGTCTGACTGGCAAGATCATTATTAGGATTGCAAAGGGGTAGATCATTTCATCATTTTCCGCCCTTTCCAAGCCTAATAATAACTGATACATTTTTGTCTTTTCATTATATTTATGTATGTTAATGCATTTATTTATGCATTTTATTGCAATTTTGATGGCTGAGTGCATTTTTATTTCTTATGAGTTAAAATGAGTTATGAGTTATCTGTCTATAGCAACACATAGAACATTTTTATTTTGCACTTTTTTTTTCTGATAGATTAATGTCATGCTTCAGAAAAGAATTAAACCCGACCATCCAACATACTTATTTATAATATAATTTTCATTTATATAAAAACTTCAGTTAATAATAATAACCTTACTATTTGTTGCTTTTCAGTTCTGCTATACACAAAGTCAGTTAATTTGTCTTTGTACACATGTGTACTCAGCATTGATGTTTTGGGTTACAGGGCCCCTGAAGGTGCGCCGTTAAAAAGCAAGATGATTTATGCTAGCTCAAAAGATGCCATTAAGAAAAAGTTTACAGGTGAGTACAGTCATATGCACTAATAATACTCATAATGCATCTTTATAAAACAGATAGCATCTGGATGCTGGGTCCTGAGTGTTCAATACATTGCTATGACACCCAATAACCAATATATAACATGTATATAACCTATAACACACACACACAATATGAAAAATATTAAAATAAAGTTCATATATATATATATATATATATATATATATATATATAAAGATATGTTAACTATGTACTGTATATAAGAAATGTATGTATATATACACACACACACACACACACAAAACATTTCTTGTGTATATATAATATATATTTAAAACATCATTTTAAAATATTACATATAAGTAATGATAAAATAATATTATATTATTAAAGTTAGTAGTTAATAAACAATATTTAAATAGAAAAATATATAGAATACAGACTCTAAAATATAAAACAATTATGTATATATATTTATAAAGAAAGCACACATAAATTCATATTCCCTCTGAACCCACATTTTATTTGCAATCTAAAGCAATCGTTCATCCTATTTCAGGTATCAAACACGAATGGCAGGTTAACGGTTTAGACGACATTCAGGACCGCTCAACTCTGGCAGAGAAGCTGGGTGGAAATGTGGTCGTATCGCTGGAGGGGAGACCATTGTAAACTCAACAGCCATGTGCCATCTGGATTCCACACGCTTTCATCTTAGCAGCTGTCTCTATCATTTGATCCTGAAGGAATAATTCTAATTTGTCTTTATTTTCTTTTTTAGTTTGTTTTTTTTTGTCGTTTTTTTTTTTTTTTCCACACTAAGGAGATCTCATTAACATGTGTAAGAACAAAATCTACCAGCTTTTGCAGTTAGCTTTTATACGTCCCCAAAGACCTTTCTGTCTCCCTCTTTGTGTTTTGCCAAACGACAGTAGAAAGCTCGGATGATCAGATATTAAGAGTTTATATATTCGCGAGGTTATTCTCTGTTATGCTGTAAGAGAACTATGTGAGAATGCTGTACGTTAATGCCTCACAGCAATGCGTTAACCGGTAACAAGCACTTTAACACGTTTGAAACTATTTATTTGAACTCTTCTACCTAATCTGGCTCATTTGATATGGCGAACACATTAAGTCTATGCAGATAAATGAAGCACTTTTGGTTTTTACACTACTAGTTGAAGGAGGACTATGGAATTTCTGTGTGTGTGTGTCAGCCCGGAATAGAAGTTACCACAGTTTTCATTCCTGTTACGCATATGGACATAAACACATGGGTTCTGAACTCTTCCACTGCAGCCTTTGATTCAAATGCACCTCTGAACATGAAGCCGAGCTGCTTGGAATGATTTTTTTTTTTAACACTACATGAAAACACAACATTATCTGTAAAGTTGGCAATATTTGCAGCCTGAAGTGAAACATTGTTTTTGAGATCGAGGAAGGTGCCACTCTGAAATAAAATCTTGTGGCTGAGTTCTTGGATGGATTTCTTGGCTCAGTGAAATGATGAATGAGAGAGCTGGGTTTACTGCAGAACCATCATTCAATTAGCTGTTCAATGAAAAATATTTCATATTCATCATTATTATTTATTATAATATCATTTATTACAGTATTCAAACATTTTTTAATGTTCGGAGTCAAGACTAACTTTTAAAGACTATCTATCGTTCTTTGTTCTATCTATCGTTTGTTCGTTCGTATGTTTTATCGTTCATTCTATTGTTCGTTCGTTCATTCTATCATTTTATCTATATCATCTGTCTACCATTCCATCCATCTATCTATCTATCTATCTATCTATCTATCTATCTATCTATCTATCTATCTATCTATCTATCTATCTATCTA
>JAUCMS010000031.1:1762725-1774206 GCA_032357445.1 Enteromius radiatus | reverse complement strand
TGTGTTTTTGTTTTTGGGGTAATGAAGCCCCCCCCCCCCCCCTCTCTCTCTCTCTCTCTCTCTCTCTTTCTCTTTCTGTATCCTTCTTTTTATTTTCCGGTGCAGGAGTCGTTGGCTGCTTTTGGAGGCTTTAAAAGGAATACGGCCTCTTTAATCTGCCTGCCTTCTCCTGGAGCCTCGGGCAAGCCTGTAGGACGGTCTCTCACTCTCTCTGTCTCTCTCCCTCTCTACTTCCGTTCTTTCTCATTCTATCTCTCTCGCTCGCTCTCTCTGCGCCAGGGCCTCTGTCCTTCAGTTCTGTTAAATCACTTGGATCCCTTCCATAATAGCAGCTACCTTTCAGATACCCTTTACCCAGCGTGGCCTCACATCCAGCAGGAGGGGTGGAGGGTGTCACTGTCATATAAAAGTAAGTAATTTACACCCGTGAAATTGCTTTATGGAAAAGTCCTTGCAGTCCACTGGGGTATTATTGTAAAGACAAGCCTTTTATGAATGAGAGAGCAGACATGCAGATCTGCAGCACCCGGGCAAGGTTTGGCCAGAACAAGTGAATTGGAGGTTTTTAACTTGTATTCTTTGGATCTAATGGTGAAACTTCACCAGCGGAGGAAGTAAACGCTTTGGCCATTTAGAGAAGTGGCGACTAGTGAAATTACACCCGCAATCATTGTTTTCAAAGCATCATCGCAGTTTCAAAGTGTTTTGGAATAGCTGCAAGTAAGGATTTGCAATCATCTGCTGGTTTTAAAGATGCCTCTGTGTTGCAAAATCCAGCTGGTCCAAGCTGGCTGTTTATGGGCACATGCTAATCCAAACTACTTAAGATAGTTGTAAAACTAGTTGGAGCCGGTTGGCTAAACGGGTGCAGACAGCTAAAAAACTAAACGAAAGGACATGCAAATGAACCACTGCTGACATAAATGCAGCATATCCATGAATGCAGACTAACAGAAACATCTATTTTATATTTACTCTGAATCCATTATGGAAGGAACCTGAAGAAACATTGTCAACGGTACATGCGATGGGTGTTAGAGCAGGTGTATTTTTCCGCAGCTGTGGAGTCTATCTTCAAGCACAATAAGGAGTGAAGGGAGTTTTTCATTAAAGTCAGTTTGAACTACTCTTCAGAGACCGGCTCTTGTAGTCTGCCTTCAGGCACAGAGCTTCAGTCTCCTGGGGTTTCTCCACACTTCTGTGAGCCATCGTTTCCCACCTCTGTCTCCCTCTCGCTCTCTTTCTCAGCTGGTAAAAGCACATACACACACACACACACACCCGCGGAGCATTTATGCGGTGAGTATTATACGTAGTCGTGTAACACACTGTCTTTTATTAATTTAAGCCGTGTTGGTCCTGTTCGGAAGCTGACACAGGTGAGGTCAGAGCTGTCACAATGCATTTCTGCCCATATAAAACACCTGCTCTCAAATGCTTCATGAGCACCAACAGTTGACTTTCTAATTTTCCTTTGATAAACCAGAGCTATTTGTTTTTTTCTTTACAGTTACAAAAACAAATACATGAGAATGTATGTCCAAAAAATAGTTAAAGTAGTATAGAGATTTTACTGTAATTGTTTTTATTGAAAAGACAGCAACATGAATTAAATGACATTAGGATCAATACCTATAAGCATTTTTAAACCATGTACTTTAAAAGCCAGAAACTGCTCATTTTATAAGGACCATAAACAACTCCTAGGTCAAGGTGCTCAATTTAAACAGATCACTTTTATCGGGCCCTTGAACACTTGAGCAGTGGCCTATGAACTCTGCAGTATGCACCTGTGATATATCTTACATCGCAACTCATAAAGAACACTACATGCACTCAAGTCTTCTCCACGCACACGTCACTCCATCTGCAGCAGAGAGATTTGACCAGACTGACATCATCCCTCTTATCCCAGGCTCTAACAAATCTGATGGCCCTGTGTGATCTGATATCAGTGTCTGATTAGCAATCAGCAGGAGATCGGTGTGACTGCTCCTTAGTCACGCACGTCATGTTCATGCAGACACCTGAAGATCTGGCTTTGATAGAAGCCAAGACGACGCTCGCGTCATTATAATGCATTTTGCAACTAAAAATATCAAGCAGTAGTGTGACAGAAGCAACAAACGAACACTTTCTTAAACTCTGCTATCTCATTTGAAGGAATTATTGAATCAATTTAACCCATTTATTTACAGTTTTATTATTTCTAGGTGTAATATCTGAATTGGTGAGCTAATGCAGTTCTTAACTATCCACGCACTAGATAAAACAGATCTTATATTTAAAAACGATCAGTTATATCAAATGGTTAATATTTGCATTGACGCCGAGACAAAAAGATGCTAATAACTATCAAAATATGTTTTCCCTAAAAAATAAAAATCGGCTGAAAATATCTAGACGTGCCCATCGTATTTTGCATAAACTGTTTGACGTTTACCAGGTATAAGAAAATAGTTTCATGCATTTACATGACCTTAATTGTTGGCAGGTTACTCAGCATAATCAGTGTATGATTGTGCATGTACACTGCCTCATGAATAGATTCATTGTCATTAGCTTCTTTTTCTTAGTATCCTGCATTTTAGTTGAACCGTTTTTTTTTTAAAAGCATCGCTTTTTAACTTCACTTTAAGTTCTTTGAATTATGATTACAGCAACATTTTCAAACACCGTTTCAACCAGCTTACCACATTTTATCCGACCGAGAATGAACGTGCAAAGTAAAATGCAGGAACAGAACCTCTCTATCCCCTCTCTACTGTAGCGACACGGCCGGCCATTTGCAGTGCGTCTAGATTTATGTTGATTGCCGCCACGCTAATGTGTAATAGATGGTTAGAAAGCCAGGGGTAGCTGGGGCTGTGCAGTCCTCTCTTTGTGTCTGTCTCTCTCTCCTTTCACACCGTCTTTCTCTCTCTCTCCGCTATCAATGCAATCCAGGGCTTCGGTCCTCTCTCCTCTGCCTCCGCTGGGTTTCAAATCAAGGTCTAATGGACCCAATCTGGTGGCTTTTTAAGGCAAAGGGACAGTGCAATACAGTGGTAATTGCGCTCTAATTCAGTTGAACTCCCAATATCTAATCAGACAGCTCCAAATTCCCTCGCCAGCCCCAAGGACACCCGCCCTCCTCTGCAAACACCTAATAAAACGAGGGATTTATCCCCCTCCTCCTCCTCTTCCCGAGCCTCAACCCTCACTACTTAAATAATGGCAACCTGCCTGCTGTAGAGCAGCGCACACATTTACTGTATGAAACGCTACGCCGCTCTCAATGACGTTTTGAATTTCTGCCACCGTGGTGGAGGGGAGCGGGAAAGGTGTGCTGCCAAAACACACTTAACAGATGATTTAGGATATTCAAAAAGCATGAACGTTCCTCCAGACGGTCAGTGGCCCTCCTGCTGAGCGCGATGAAAGCAGAGCACGCGAAAGGTTGAGGAACCTTCAAAGGGCTCTGTAGAGGCGGATCGGCCCAGATGAATACTACATGACATCAAAATGCGCTCGAAATGTGGCGCCTGTACATCGAGAGGAGCAACTTAACCTGAAAAGAGGAGTGAAATGTGTAAGGCTGTCAAACGAACCCGATACGGGGCTTGTTTGGAAGACGTGTGCTTGCCTAACCGTCTGGCAGAGGGAAGCGCTTCTTCATGGACAGTTATGAGAAGAAGCGCTAGCATGGATAATCTTGCCTGTCACACTGCTGTCCCATTACGCTGAAGTGCTGCAGCGAACACATTACACCAGCTTTGGCACGTAACACAGTGTGCTCTCAGGATGTCATTGACCAATGATCAATGAGTCCTGCTAAAGCATGTAAGGACACTGAATCTTGTTTTTTAACAACCATCCTCTAGTTTTTGGCACTGTTGGGTGGCTGCACAGATTGATTGGATGGATTTGGGAGCAGATACTCACGGTCTAAATGGCTTTGCCGAATGCCTTCCACGTCCTCTGCGTGAATGAAGTGATAACATCTCTTCCCTACGATGTCGACAGGTGTCAGGTCCATGTAGTCGCTGATTCTAGAAAAGGATTATATCAGCATAAAATCAAAATTGACACCATTTTCCTCTCTTTTGCACTTTTTTTAAAACTAGTTTTGTGGTTGAATATTCACGTTGTCTATTTTAGGAATCTAGGAAGAAAGGGTGAGCGACTGGCGTTTCATGGTGACGTACAATTACATCAAGTAACACATTGAATTACATGTTTGCAGTAGGAAGACTGAAAAAAAAACCTCAAGTGCATAGTTTAATGGCCATATCGATAAGGAGGGCATTAAAATGAAACTAATCAGATCTTATGGTGGGTTATTATCTCTTTCCAGTCAATGACGGATTAAAATAGGACAAAGACCTGATTGGTTTCTAGTCAACCTCTGATTTCCCAGCCCTTCTGTAAGCTAAATATATATCGCACCAGATTTTATTCATTAAAAAGGTTTCCATCTGTGATGGCAAGCTGTCAGCCTGTTTTCACTATAGACATACTATTTTCTGACCTACTGTAGCTTTACCAACTGCTTGCTGAATCTAAAAGCAATTATCACAGAAGTATTGGAAATGTGATAAAAACAGGTGGTTAAAGCCATACGAGATGCCTTTTAAGTTGAGCAAATACTATTAGCGGTGGATTTCGAGACATTATTCGACTCTAACCTCTGTGCAGTCCTTCTCTACACGGATCAGAGAACATGGTCAGTATAAAAAAAAGAAAAACGCCAAGCGATCTCTTTCCACCTTCGTTTTAAAACAGGCTTTTGCTGTGATGATAACTCCGCTATAGACTTGGCCCGATTCCATTCTCTCATAAATATGTTAAGTGCAGGGGAGTGGTAAAAATTTTAGCAGACACTGGGATGACTTCAATCCCAGAGATATAAATAAAACTAATAAAACTAATATGATATTTCCTTTCAAGCCAGGCCAAATTAAGATGTTCCCATTTTATGGGGCAGCAGTGGAACCACAGATGTTTTGTAAGTACAAAAGAGGTTTTTTTATTTGGCCCGGCTTTTCAAATGAGCGATAGATGTTGAAACAAGGTCATTCTGGGATTGTGTTTAAGCAGAACTCATCACTATCAGCTCCATAATGAACTGCACATGAACATTACTGTGTGGCTGATTATCCACTCTTGCAAAACACATTTTCACCCGCTGATCCTTCAGTTCAACAATAATGTCACATTTTAACTCTAAGCAGGCGAAATTGAAATTCTTTTTCACCGTTTATCATTTTTTTTGGGGGGAGATAAAAAATCTCTTAAATCAAACTGCACACAATACTAGGCTTATACTAAATAGTGCATATCAGCTTTGCAAAATAAGATTGTGCAAATACGGTGTAAAATTGTTGCCCTCTCAAAGACTGACATGAACCATATTTATGTAATAATGTATAATAGAAAGAGTGTTACCTGTTTTCACAGTAGACAATGTTGAGATCCATGTTGACCCGTGTAACAAACATCTGGCAGTCGATCCGAACCTCATTGATGGTTGGTGGAGGAAGTGCATGTGCCACCACAACCATGCCCATGATTTGATTGGGTACCGAACGACTGTGTGTTAATGCCATTCTTATCCGCAGCCTGCCAGTAATGTGGATAACCTTGAAGAGGACACAAAGCGTAAAATTAAAAAAAGGATCAGATGCAATTGTCTTCTGAATTACATTCACATCCTTTAGGAAAGTATCCAACCACGGTATGAATATAACCAGATGAAGTCGTCAGCCGAGCTCTTTGATAACTCAACTACTAGTGTACACTTGACCAAGAGTCTCGGGTTCTTGTACCCATTATGTACATGTTCATAAAATATTAAAAACACAAAAAGCACCATTTCCCTCTGAAATAATCGAGAGATAACAAAGGCAGAGGAACTAATTACTTTTTTCGCTGGCTTTAAAGTTTGTAATGCTTTAAAGTCTTTTGTAGCCCGTTTTGCCCAGAGGATGCATTGACTAGATCGGCAACGATGTTCTTTTTTGGATCCATCCATTTTAATCACCCAGGGAAACCTGGAGGGGATTGTTTTTGTAGTGTTTTAAACTTCTGACACTATCCTTTCACTGGTTCACCTCAGAGATCGGTGAGATGCTATTAGCATCATTCATATAGACAGTCTCGGCCCCCGAAGTCACCGAGTGCTCAGGCCGGTGGGGCTCTTTGATGCTTTGTACATTTCCGCTGAGGGACAAGCAAATCCAAACCCCAGGAACGATGGACTGCCACAGTCACTAAAAAAGAGTGACTCTCCTGCTGTAGAGTTGAGGGTTTGATCGAACTTTCACAGAATTCAAAAGCCATCTCAAAGCAGGGGCCAATTAAAGACGACTGGAAAGTTCAATGATGTCACATTCAGTCGGGAAATCCTCATTTTTTAAGCAGTTTACTTTGGGCTTAAATTTTTATGTTTTAACTAAAATATTTTGCTAGAATAACAAAAAGGCAAAGTTTTGTTTCTGGAATTAGCATGCTTGATATTTTCTTTCCCTATAGAATTATAGAGTAGCTGATTAACACTGATATTAACGTATAAGTGAAAGTGTCTATTTTAGACACTTTAGAAATATAAATATTTTATATTTGTAGCAAAAGCCAACAATATATTGTATAGGTCAAAATGATTCATTATTCTTTCATGCCAAAAATCATTAGCATATTAAAGATTTAATATTTAGTAAATTTCCTACAGTAAATATATTAAAGTAATTTTTGATTTGGTAATATACATGGCCAAGGACTTAATGTGGACAACTTTGAAGGCAATTTTCCAGATTTTCAAGTAGTTGCATCTCAGCCAAATATTGTCCTATTCTAACAAACCACGCATCAATGAAAATCTTATTTATTCAGCTTTCAGATGATTTTAAGCTACTGAAATAGTCTGAATGAATGCATTTTCAAAGCACAAACATTTCATGTAGTCTTTCAATTAACATCAAAACACCTTTCTGAATAGGTTTTCTTGGAGAAATGAGACAGAGAGGTGACAAAATGTATGTTTCAGGTCTTCGATCGGTGTTATCACGACATGAGTGTGCATCAGACAGACACACCGGCGGTTGATGCAGCTGTTGCCAAAGCTTCAGTAAGACATCACAGCATGCCGCGATCAGAAGGTGATGTCCAATTACGGCCGATATCAAACCCACACAGGAATCCTCACAAACAGATCGGCACGCCAGAGAGCAGCAACACACATCTATCTCTGCATACGTACAACACTGGGTCTGCATTAAAAGCGTACAAAATGGAAATAATTCTACTGAAGCCCAAAGCGAGGGGCATCAAAAAGTTAGTTGGAAAATACAACTTTTGAAGTAATTGCCACAAAGAGAGACTCGCCGGTGAATTGCTGCAGGAGTGCTCTTGGCAAGAACATCATAAGCTCCTGCAAAACATTAAATATGCTCAGGCTGCTAAATGCAAACTGACATGGCAAGGGTTCACCGCGGCCGCAGCGAGAGGCAGCCGCATAGCATATCTCAATTTAATACAAGCCAACATAACAAAGGGATCAATTTTTATAATTCATGGTTCAGCACACAATGCTCTCTCTCTTTCTCTCTCTCTCTCCCCCCCGCCCGTCACCGCGTCGGTGAATATAGAATAGGTATACATAAGAAATAAGATTCATCTGTTCTTAGGGATTCTCTGGAGTGCTTTTGAAATGCGATACGGCACAAGTAATGATAGAGAGCTTTTACATGAGTGCATTAACTGAGCCGGGGGCCGAGACGCCTTGGCAAAAAAAGAAAAGACTGGTTTAAGCTGGAGAAGAATTCACTTTGATTTGACCTCCAGAGTGAAGAGGAGATATAAACAGCCATGATGCGTGCCGCGCCTCGCACCTATCACCTAATGCTGGCGCGTCGTATGCAAAATTCATACTTTTGTATTATGTAACAACACAAATATTGACTTAATTTGGAGTAAATGCAATAAGAAGTGTCCTTGTCTGGCCGGTAATGTATGCGAATGTGCAAGCGTGAATATTTATGCTATGGGTTAGTGTGCTCCCCGACTTCACGCTTATTTGCATCAAATCTGCGTCCAGATGGATGCAGCAGGGGGTTTGGATCATTCACTCAAAGACACATCCAAACAATCATCCACTTCTCTGTTTACGATCCGATTTAGAGACTAAATGTACAGCATTCGGTGATCTGCTGTATCAGTGGTATTGTCTATGATTGCAGGAAGTGAAAAAAGTGCATAGTACGTCAGTATAAATTGTGCAAGAATACATTACTGTTCTAAGCTTGTAATGGTTTTGGAATATCAAGTCACTAATGCTCACCAAAGCAGCATTTAATACAGTAAAATAATACAGTAAAAATATTAATTTTGTGAAATGTTATTACAATTTAAAAATGGTTTGTTTTTATTGAATGGGTTTTAAAATGTCAATTATTCCTGTGATGCAAAACTGAATTTTCAGCTAAATTACTTTAGTCTTCAGTGCCACATGATCCTTCAGAAATCATTCTAACATGCTGAAGAATAATTTCTTATCATTATCAATGTTTCAATTTTCCAGGATTTTTTGATGAATAGAAAGTTGATGTTATTAGCATTTATTTGAAAATGAGTTTTTCAGTAAAATTCTGTATTTATTATTACTTTTATTTAATTTAATGTATCACTTGGAAAAAAAATGGAAGCCCATTTCTGCCACTTAATAAAAAAGAAAAAAAGGTTTTTGGGACTTTTTAACTCACAATTCTGCCTTTTTTCTCAGAATTCCGAGAAATAAACTTGCAATTGCGAGACAAAGTCAAAATTGCAAGATATGAAGTCTCAATTCTAACTTTATAACTTGCAATTGTGAGTTTATGTGAGTTTTATGAGATAAAAAGTAGCAATAACCTTTAAAAAAAAAATTCTGTGGCGGAAATGGGAAAATAACTTTACATTTTTCTTTTAAAAATGTAAAGTTAACTAAAATTCACAACTTTTTTGAAACAATGTGCATGATCAAAAAGAACTTTAATCTAAAGAAGTTTCTGCACTGAGACAAAGGCAGCTCACACTTCTGTTAATCAGTTAAGTTTGTGCTTGATTGCGATTATCTTAAAACACCAAATATTGGCCAATAATTTGGCTTGGCTGAGACACATACATAATTAACTATGATTGAAGACTGAAGTGAGTTTTCATTGCTTTTAGAACATGCCAACGATCATCCAGTTCAAGTCTTACCTTGTATCCAGAGGACTTGATGTGGACGCCTCTCTTGGTGAGCGTGGATTTCATACGGATGAAGAAGGAACGTTCTAGAGTGTTATCCGGCGACAGAAGACTAGGGCTGTTCGACTCCACTGCAGAAACAAACAAACAAACATCTTATTACAGCGAAAAAAACAATACAAAACTCACAGATATCAGACTGCTTTAGTGAGTACGGTGTGTAATATCTTCTCATTGAGTTTCTATCATCTCCTGGTAGACAGTTAATGGAACAGCACAACCTGATAAGGGGGAAGGCGCTAATCAAACTTTGACAATGTTTTAATTGTATTTACTAATAGCATGAAGCGGAGCCTCTGCAAACATGATAATTGCTTTAAACTCGACATGGCAAATGAATAAACCTCACCAGGCTCCTGTTAGATGAAATATAATCACAATATATGATTTTTGATGACAGTAAACACAAAGAATGTATTCCGTGTACTATAATACATCTCTGACCAGTTGGGAATGGAAAAAAAAAAAAAAAGATTTCAAGCCTTGATCTTAACACAAGGACACCTGACGAACAAAGAAGGTTCTGCTAATTTGCTGTAACATGCTTGATTAGAGCCAAATTAACTGCACACTTTAACTTGTCTTGACATTCAACATGTTACAAACAGCCTTCAGAGGAGGTTTAGTGTAAGAACAGGTCAGCATGAGTGATAAATGGTGACTGTGCGAGTATAAAATATCTTTATTATGGATCAAATTGTTGGTTGTGATGGAAAATATGCTGCTAATTTAGTCATATTTTGTGATAAAATCCTAATTGTCTTAACATTTTTAAATACTGCCATGCATATATTTATTTTCCTACAATCACAGTAGTACATTTTACTAATACAAGTACATTTTCAAAGGTAAAGATTGAAAGTCTAGGTATTGGACATCAGTTAAATCTGTAAAAAGTGAAAAGGTGCAAAAAAAAAAAAAAAAAAAAAAGTTAACATTATATAACAAGAAGAGAAAAAAAAAAATCAATTTTAATAAAATCAACCCCTGGGACATTAAGGTATAGTTGAATAGACACTGTCGTATGGTTGTGGGTTTGGACTGCTGTATTTCCTCGTTTCTCTCTCTCTCTTGCCCTTTTTTTCTCCTCCCTCTTTCTTTCTGAGAACATGAATTAAATGTCATTTAAAATCTAACTAGTCCTTTATCACTCTGGGGAAAAGGCAGAGCCATGTTATATTTAGTCATTTCATTTCTTCTGATTAAATATGAATTACTATGAAATTTTTCTCATCATCTAACACACAAGAATATGCCAACAGCTTTTTAATACACTATATAAGCACAAACTTCAGCTCTAAGAGTTTAATTCGCCACTCTAATCCAATCACATCAACCTTATTTCTCTTATCAGAGATTCCCATTTTGAATTAAATGAGCTCATTAGTTTTAATCAAAGGCAGAGAGATCAAAACTTGCACTTAAATGTTTTAGATCAGAGCTGTCAGTCAAGCGTAGAGTTCTATTTGACTAAAACACAAGATCAGAGGACTTTGCAACTCGCCGGTTTCATTAAGAATGAGACAGGCTTAAAGATACGCTGTCCTTTTTTGACATGTGCGGCGCTCGGACAGAGAGAGGTCATTTACCACGTGCCCTCCGCGACCTCGCTTTGCTGTTAATGACAGGAATATGAATTATACAGTAAAAGCTCTGCGACACGCTCACGATCCTGCCTGAACAATACACTGAATGTCAGGATATCCCTCGTGCTACTGAACAATAACAAAGCTTCCCTTTTTCTCAAGATAAATAAACTATCACTACAAGATAAGACAAAGTCCAGAATACAGTCAAACATGTATATGTTACTAGAGTAGTACATTACAGCAGTATCCATATAAACTAACTCTACTCACGTTCCTGTAAAAAAGATAAATATACTGTATATTATAACCATTATAACCAATAAACCTGAAGATTTCAAACTGATTTCTGTTTTAAACTAACCCAGTGAACATACATTGCTTACATGTCTATGAATGAGTGCATCATTTGGAACATTTGACAGACTTTATGAGGGAGAAACAAAAGAAAAATATCTATTGAATGTGGTTTTAATATAAAACATTTAATATAATGTTGTTTTATATAAGAAATTATATTATAATTTATTATATGTGACCCTGGACCACAAAACCAGTCTTAAGTCGCTGGGGTATATTTGTAGCAATAGCCAAAAATACATAGTATGGGTCAAAATTATAGATTTTT
>JAUCMS010000031.1:1743018-1759660 GCA_032357445.1 Enteromius radiatus | reverse complement strand
CTGTGTAGGGACCATGTCGATTGGGAACACAGCTCATGCACGGAGCTCTCTTCTAATAAGCTGATTATTAGAATCAGTTGCGTTAACAAAGAGAGACATGGAAAAACATGCAGAGCAGGGGGGCGCGAGGACTGAAATTGAGAACCACTGCGCTAAAGTAAACGCAAAAAATAGCAAATCTCTGCAGAAAACACTGAAATATGTTTGGGGGAGAAAAAGCCTAAAGAATCCAGACCCATGCAAGATTTTAAATCCAATCTTGAGGAAAAAATCACGCAAAAAAATAAATGAAGAAAGAAAACAATTATATGCACACAAAGAAACCACAACAACGAAACAGAGGCCATATGGGCTCTACAACAGGAAAAGGAAATGAATAAGGAAGCATACGGACGCAGAACTGCCCTTGTGATA
This sequence comes from Enteromius radiatus, assembly GCA_032357445.1. Lineage (NCBI taxonomy): Eukaryota > Metazoa > Chordata > Actinopteri > Cypriniformes > Cyprinidae > Enteromius > Enteromius radiatus. The sequence continues at coordinate 1,759,246 of JAUCMS010000031.1, read as the reverse complement.
AATGGGGTGCAGTAAAACTTTACATTGTACTATTTGTCTTTTGAATAATCCATGCCAGAGACGGTCCCAGACTCCAGTGAATAAGAGCTTGTTTCTTCTTTTTCGTTGCAAATAAACTTCAAACACACTGTGGGCTCCTACAGTAAGTCAGGTGTGAAGGTTTGTCAGCACTCGCATTGCCTTGTCTGTTTTCTGATTGCTTTATGAGGAATCAGATGCATGTTGGGACGCTACAGCTGTATATCGCCACTGCAATTTCTCTTTAGAGGCAGATTAAAAACCAGAGGCTCCAGACGTGGATCACTGGATCATGAAAAGCACCTGTGACAACAATGAAAACAGCCGCTTCTCAAGCTGTGCTAAGCAGTTCTGTTTGTGATGTTTTACATGGCTCGATATGGACGGCTGAAGATTAAAACTAGATTTCTGAGTGGTGCTTGTTTGAAGGCTCAGGTGGTAAAAAGAGCTCATCCCGAGTCTCTGTGATATTCTGATCTCCTGATACGGCTCCAATCCCTTCATCAGTGCAAGTCTATGAGATTTGTTTTGCCTGTTTTGTTGGATGAACATTTTACGTTCAATATTTCAACAGCATAAACAGTGCGGGACTAGTTGTGTTAAATAAGTTTTTAGATCACAGAATTATTATTGCACCCTAAAACAAAATCGAAAACTCATTGAAGACTTAATTAAAAAAAAAATTAGTTTTTCCTCACATTGGTTGTTTACTAATCTTAAAATCAAAGATCTTACTTATATTTAAACAATTAATATTCATAAATCTCAATTAATTCCTAAATTGTGATCCAAAACTAAAAATGAAAAAAGAAATGTGTCTGTGAAATAATCTAGCATAAGCATTTTAAACAAATAAACAAATTTCAATTAATATGTTTTTAAATATTTCTTCTTTTAAAACACAGCTGCATTATAATAACCTTGAAATAAAATTAACTAAAATGGTATTAATGCATTTCAGAGACCATTTATTTGATCTGAACCCCTGAAAGAGAAAAACAAGAAACAAGCTGTAGAGGGAAGAATAGGTGAAGACCGGTGCGTCTGGACTCCTGGAAGACGAGAGGAAAGGTCATGGAGTGAAAGATCGTCTCAACAATGAACACAGTCCATTCCAGCAGGCACATATGGAAGGAGTTTGGGAGAAGATCGCTGAGGTCACCGGAACATCGCAAAAAAAAAAAAAATTGCATGGAGGAAATCACCAGAATACAGATGAACGGACTGGTCACGGAGCAACATATCGTCTAGTAAATGAACAAACAGATTGAGGAGATGTGGCAGAACTGCCAATAGAATGACACAAGGAGAAGTGTTCTGTTTAAACAGAAGGAAATGAAGCTCCTGCCAGATGTCCCGGCACCCATTAGCAGCTAAAGGTGCAGGTGTCAGTGGCCTATGGCTCTGTGAAGCCCATCAGCCTGACCCCTGCGCCCTACACACTAAGAAAGCAAGTACACAGGTGTCAAGAGAGAGCAGACAGTCTGACAGCTACACGTCACCTGACTGACTCTGACCAAACAGATCAGGTGCTAAGTTTGTTAAGATATTCAATGAGAAGCTGATTGCATGAAGTCTTCAAGAGTTTAAGAGTTTTTAAAAACTTACATTCACATGGCTAAGGCTTTTGTTTCTGGTTGCTAGGCCGTTACTATGGTGTTCTGATAGCTTTAAGAATTTTGCTATACTGTTGCTAAGGTTTTTGTTGTTATAGTGTTTGTAGCACATTGCTGTGGTATTCTTTTAGTATGTTGCCATGGTGTTGCTAGGGTGTTCTGAGTGTTTTAAGCACATTGCTGTGGCGTTCTGAGTTAGTATGTTGCTATGGTGTTCCAAGTGTTTGTAACACATTTCTGTGGTGTTCTAATTCTTTAGTATGTTGCTATGGTGTTCCGAGTGTTTGTAGCACATTTCTGTGGTATTCTAATTCTTTAGTATGTTGCTATGGTGTTGCTATGGTGTTCTGAGTGTTTTATGCACATTGCTGTGGTGTTCTGAGTTAGTATGTTGTTATGGTGTTATGTGTTTGTGAGTGTTTGTAGCATATTGCTATGATGTTCTGAGTGTTTTAGTATGTTCTTATGGTGTTGCTAGGGTGTTCTGAATGTTTGTAGCACATCGCTATGCAAGTCCATTCCGAAGTACTTAGGGTTAGTTGTTTGTTTAAATTCAAATTATATGGTTTATTCAAATTCACAAAACAATGTTTGTAAGAACATACTGATTAAAATGACAAGTTTACTTTGAAGCATACATATAGGCCACTGAGCAGGACATGAAATAAGTCAGGAATTGCTTTCTGCTATGTGTATTTATGTGATGTGCTTTAATGCAATAAAAGGTTATTTTTCAATTATAAATCTGGAGCTATGGCTGAAACAAACCGTTTTCTGTGACACTGCAGAAGACAGTTCAAACCGAAGCTATAAAAGGTTTGTTGTTTGCAGACGCTGAAGGACCACTGCCTCAAATTTCAAGTTTTATCGATTCGACACAGTTGTGCTCTCCTCTGAAGTCATCCGAGAGTCGTATTCTTCAACCCTCTTTTTTTCCCCTGCTATACATCAATAACAGATTTACTCACAAACAGCGTTAAAAATTAATGTATGTAGCTTGAAAGACTGAAAATATAAGATATTTGTTTGTTTAAAAACACATCAGAGAAGAAATGCTAATACATACACACAAACAAATGTTTCGTTGGCGACCCGTTTGGTCTGTAAACATCTTTCGGGAGTTGTATCCTCAGTAGACCTTCAGGATATACCTCTATAGCCACCGTGGCATAGATATGTTTGTAATGTCCCTGTTTCCATAGCAACCCCATTCTGACATTCACTATAATATGTAGCTGACATCCATTCACACAATGCAAAAATATATCTCTGCTAAAGAGGCAAAGCAACAGCAAAACCTGAACCTTTCAAATCTACACAATATGAATGTATGAAATGCATAAAATAGAGTTTATGCGGGATATGATAATCCTCGTCCAAAACATCATATATTTTCTTAACAGTATATATCAAAATATAGTTTTTTTTATTTTTATTTATAATGAATGTTTATATATTTAATATAATAATATTTTCACATTCTTTACAAATGAAAATATTTGAACTATTATAATATTTATTTATTTATTTAATCTTTATAGTACTAGATTAACTTGATTCTATGTAAACTTGACAATGATGCTAAACAGCTTCATATGAGTTAATGCAACTCAAAACAGTTAAACATTATAACGACAACATTATAATATATTGTACATTTTTTAATGGTAGAGCAGAATCCCTAATGATTTCTACACCACCCAATCCTACAACACTGTGTCAAAATAAAGAATCAGCTTAAACAAGATGCTAAAATATGCAATACAAGACTAAGCTAATGCAAAACGCAACAGAACAACTTTTCTGCAAAAGCAGTAAATATCTCGTCAGGACAGGCCTTGTGTGTCAAGCACGAAGAGGTTTAATTGCAGCCTTGATGAAGTTGTGCATTTATCACTCAATGACGACATGACACCGCAGTGATAACCATAAACACAGGATATCAATTAGCTGCTGTTAACACTGTTTTAATTATTCCTTCATCTGAAAAAGTCAGGCAATAATCAGATTTGGGCTTGTAAATGAATTTCAAAGTGCTGTAATTGAAGCACTCTTTTCCCCTCAAATGAACGTACACATGTAGGCGTAGTTGTTCATTTTAAAGAGCAAATCAAAAATGGATGTAGGGTCGTGTTTACCTGTGGTAATGGATTGCGTGGATTTTCACCACCACAAATGATGAGAGAACACAACAATTTTAGGATTATTCTATTAACCGAACACTTTTAAATGGGGTCACGTAATGCATTTTATTTTGTTTCTTTATTTATTTTTTCCCCACCTTGAGGTCCACTTATAATGTTAATAAAGTTTTTGCACCACAGATGCATAGTAATTAATTTTTTCTCAACTACCCGTCTGACCTTAAATATAGAAATCCTCTGTCTGTATAGAAATAATTTTTTAACAAACCAGCCTCTTTGTGAAGCTGCATCATTGGCAAGGTAATAAAAACGGCATTTACTTAAATCTGACATGATTAAGGATCTTGTTAAAGGGACAGTTCAAACAAAAAAAGAAAACTTGCATTATGTATTAACCCTCATGACGTACATGTTGTTGTGAAACACATATTTTGAAGAACGTTTAACTTTTTTGTCCATACAATGTAAGTCGTTGAGACCCAAAACAATACAGACGCTATAAGAAAAAAAAAATATATATATATATATATATATATTGTTTATCACACAAGCAAGTAAATAATACAGGTTTGGAACAACATAAGTAAATGAAAACAGAATTTTCATTTTGGGGTGAACTGTCCCTTTAAAAATCAAATCATGATGATGTTTATTGTGCATTACTATGCGATATGCTATAAAGGAGCATTAGCAAAATAATTTGCTTTTATGTTGCTTGTAAATTTTGTAATGTATATCAGCTGCAGCCATGCCAACCACACAAACCTTGACCTTCTTTGTGTGACACATAAATATTGAAACGCAAGCTGCCAAATATTATGCCGGATGACGTGAAAAGTGTGTACGCAGCAGTTTCCACAGTGTCCGGTGACATTACACTATGATTTTATGATGACAGCTGGAGGGAAGATGAATTCTGTGTTCGCAGACACTAGTCTAGCTGGCACAGGATAAAAAAAGAATGAAAATTAAAAAAGTGGAGTATCAAATGCAAACATCTCTCATTATTTAAAGCTATGTTACATATTTTCACATATAAAAGGAGGTGCATTCATAGCGACCAATTCAATGTTATGAAGTTTGGTCTTTTTTCAAGGTGCTTTGTGGGATTTTACCACCTGAAGATGATTTTATTGTCCATTCTTTGTTTGTCACCACATGTGTTTGGATCTTCTCATTGCAGGACAGGAGAAGCGGTCAGATAACCTCTGCCCTCCGCTACAGCTTCATCCACCGGGTCTCTGCAGGGAATGCTGGGATACTGCACTCATCTATTATTAAAATGGTAATGAGGGTGAACCGGTGACAAGCTGGGCAGATTTTATCAGTCTTGGGGTCGGATCGGTCCCTGTGTTCTGGAAGAAATCCACTCACCCACCCCGAGAGTGCAGTCAAAACCAGAGAAACACCAATGCACTACAAAACCCACGCTCTCCGTCTGCCACAGTCAACCACTGGAAGCCTTTTAATTCTCCACGCGGACGCTGCTTTTCAAATCGCTACATACTGTAGGCACGGATGAAACTGTGAGAGAGAGTAGAACACGGTAAGTGTCGTCTGGAGTGAAGGGTTCTCCGGTGAACAGGTGTTGCAGTAATAATACTTGTCACAAAGACAATTTCAGTCAAAACTAATGAGTTGTGAACCCAGGGGATTGTTCACATCAGAGCAGCACATGGCAGTGCGTTCAACCTATAACGGCCTCTAAAACCAGATTGAATCCTTCTTGCTTGTGTTAGAAAAGAATTTAGATGATTGCCAGTTTAAAGCCAAAAACATTGATTTATTTGTATACAGATCAATAAGTCAGTTAATATATGAAAATTTTAGCTTTCTCATGTCACTTCCAAAATCAAAAATGGATCACTACTGGGAAAATATGCCACTGTCCAAAAGATTGGGCTCAGTATGTTTTTTCTAAAAGAAATGAATACTTTTATTCAGCAAAGATGCATTGAATTGTTTCAAAGTGACAGGAAAGAAATTTATAAAGTTGCAAATAAATGCTATTTTGAACTTTCTATTCATTTTTTTTTTATCATTGATAATAGTAAGAAATGTGTTTTGAGCAGCAAACCAGCATATTAGAATTATTTCTGAAGGATCATGTGTTATTGAAGACTGGAGATATGAGGCTGGAAATTTAGCTTTGCATCACAGGAATAAATTATATTTTAAAACATTAAAATTATTATTATTTTTTATATCGTTTAATAATATTTCACAATATTACTATTTATTGATCACATAATTGCAGACTTGGCAAGAATCTTCTTTGAAAGAAGTCTTACTGACCCCAAACTTTTCAAAGTTATTGTATGAAATGTTGTATAAAATAAAAAAATGTAGAAATAGTGTGCACATCTCATTAAATGGTATCAAGTATTAATTGAGTGTCACCGTCAGCAACTGAAAAGCACATATTTATTGACCACTAATAATAAAGCTGTCTCATCAAAGTTTTGAAGAAATCTAATTCCCACTTCCATTCTTTCTCACTTTATTATTGCACTATATTTGTGTTTCCAATTGAGATAAATAAACTCAGACAAATGAGAAAAGGCCCGCAACCCATCAGTGTCAGGACATACTATTAGACTCATGCACAAAATATTAATGAATGTAAAACGCTTCACTTATTGACAGAGGCAGGCAAAACTACAGGCGCAAAAGGTCACGCAGCTACATGAGAGAGAAAAACACACACACACACATAGAAGAGAAACATGAAAATGCACTTTATAAATCAAAAGCCTCTAATGGCATTCTAATTTAGGAGAGAGCCCTCAATGGAAGTTGATAGAATTTGGCATGTCATTTTAGCCCCGGCCGCACTTTTCCTTTAATCAAGTAGCACGAAACGGAGAGATGGAGGCGGGGAGGAAACAAGGGAAAGAAAGAGAAGGAAAGATTGAGTGATTGAGTATGCAATGTGAGTTTGTGTGCGCGTGTACGAGGAAGAGAGAGAGAAAAAGAGAGAGAGAGAGAGGGGTTGCAGCTGGCTGCTTTACGCCCGCGACGTTCAAGCATGACTGACCTATTTCATCAGGTCTGTCAAAACCTTGCACTGATACATGTTGACAACATTTAATCTTAAAAATTGAAAGAAATGAATTAATATGCAAATTCCATCAGCTTTGTAATAAAAATGTCCTTGAAAAAAACAGAGAACACCACCCCAGAGGAACGGTGCGAATTATCCGGGCTCCGTTGTTCCTCAAGTTAGTCGGAGGTACACAAGTCCACCAGGAAATCAGCGCGGATCTGACTTGGAAATAATTATGATGGAGAAACAAAGCCCTAGCAGGTTGAATAAATGGAACGGCGTGGGGGGAAAAAAGAGGCAGGCTGCTTTGTTATTCACTTTGAATTAATAGGATTACTTTGAGATCCATATACACCTAAAATCAACACCTCGCTATCAATGCGCACAGAACGAGAGGGGGGGGGGGGGTCGGGGGGCGACGGGCTTCCCGCATTACCAATTCAAGCAACAGTGGGACACTACGGGGAAAAACAGCGGCGTTTCCTCATTCTTCACGAGACGGAACAATTCTGTGGGGACGGAATCTTACAAGACAAAGATTAGCCGTCCAAAAGGAGCAGGTGGCTAGCACGAGCTCTCCTGTGGAATTAACTGAACTATGGGGCCTAATTATCTGTGGAGAGAGCGCGGCGAGGAGAGAAACTTCACTGTTTGAAGGACAAATGATTAATTAAAAAGAACAGCTCACCTCCGCTCTGATCTTTGGACAAAACAGCGTGCTGGAAGCCCCCATCTGAATAAAAGCTTAAACCAGAGACCCGCAGATGACCAACAGCCAAAGACTCTTGGGTTAAAAAAAAGACAAACTGCTGATTTTAGGTTTCTATATACAGTATGTTCCCTCACTCGCACATACTCTCTTTCTTGTTTACATTACAGCAAACACACTAAAATAATATTTAGATAAACTAAAAGTTTGGAATTTGTTTCAAACCGTTCAAAAGTTTAAGGGACAGTAACAATTCGAATACTTGCATTCAGCAAGGATGTATTAATTAGAATAGAAGTGACTGTAGAACACATTTCTTTGGAACTTTCTATTCATCAAAGAATGCTGAAAAGAAAACTCAGTAAAAATCAGTATAATAGTATGATTTCTGGAGGAACATGTGGCACTGAAGTACTGATGCTGAAAACTCATCTTTTGCATCACATTTTAAATGTTTAAAAAATAAACATTTGAAATGTTTTAAAACATTAAAAAATTGCATTTTTTAAACGTATGCAAATAGAAAATAATCCTTTAAATTGTAATAATATTTCACAATATTACTGAAAATATAAACACAATATACATAGAAAACAGCTATTAAAAAAAAAAAAAAAAAATTCTGTATTTGTGAACATATAAATGAAGTTTTGATGAGTGTAAGAGACTTTATCGACCCAAAACTTTTGAACAGTAGTGTACATTTCTTTCTTTCTTTCCTATATCATATAAAGTAAATAAGAGAAAAAGATTAGTAAAGATGCTAAATATAATTTCTGATAACATATCCATACAAATAATATCTTTTTTTAGTTTTGTGAAATGTTTTTTCATTTAGAAAACAAAATAAGTTTATATGACTATATAAAACACGAACGCTCCCTGTACAATATTAATAAGAAACTAATTTAAGTTTATTGAGTCGCAAATACAAACTTTCTTTCTAGTGTCTCGATTTTCTGACAGCACTTTATTTTACCGTTCTGAATACACATTCTATATACTTATCACAACACTTATAATATCTGGGTAATAACCCTGAACCTAAGCCATAACTACCTATTACTTTCTTGGGTATACAGAAAAATAAGGTGTAACCATAATTTTTCCTTCAAGCAGGATTCAGACAACACCATCCACCAAACTCTCCATCCTTTTCCCTTCTTCCTCTCTTTCTCCACTTACCAGCGTTCCTAGCCGATCAGAATGGGCTATAAAATCATGAAAAATGTGCAGTCCTTACGGGGCAGAGCTCGTGCACATATATGTCCACCCAGACATTCATCACTCGGCAGGTATTGTCAGTGAAAGTTTAATTGCATAAACACTCCGTTACTGTCCTGTCATATTTCTTGTCAGGCTGGATTCTCTCTCTGGGTTCACTATCGCACAAAACTATAATTGAATTGCTAGCGAATCACACCGGTGCCAAGGGGAGTGCGGCTTTATGAATAGAATTTGTTTTCTATCAGCAAGTCTGACAAATTGTGTCACGAGGAGGCGCGAGGCCGATAATTTCCCCCGTTTATTGGGCAAAGACCTGTTAGCTGCTCACCCCTTATCTCTGCTGCATTGTAAGGCCCCAACTAAACAAACGTGTATATATATGAAATTTGCCAATGAAAGCATTTGGCTTCTTCAGGGGAGTGCTGGCAAAACAGCAAAGAAAAAAGAGCATTATTTTCTTCATCCACTCATCTGAGACATGGACTCTGAGGTCAAGTGGACTGAATAATCTGTGTTCAGAGAAAAACACTTCAACAATTATACAACCACTCTTGAAAATGAAAATACTTTCAAATTAAATGTGTGATGCCTTGTAACATAGTAAGCCTGATTTAAGAATATAGACTGTATATCTGTAGCAATTTGGGTCAAAATGATAGATTTTTTCTTTTATGCCAAAAATCATTAGGACATTAAGTAAAGATCATGTTCCATGAAGATAAAAATTGTAAAATGACTACTGTAAATATATTACAACTTATTTTTGATTCTATTATTCAGATTGTAGATATTGTAGATATGTCTAGTCCTAACAAACAACACATCAACTTAATCATCACATTTAATTTAGTCCTGTGATGTAAATCTGTAACATCATACCTCCAGTCTTCAGTGTCACATGATCCATCAAAAACATTCTAATATGCTGATTTGCTGCTCAAGAAACATTTCTTATGATTTTGATTTTATTTATTTTCCTACACTGTCTTTACTCTCACTTTTATTTGCTTTAATGCATCCTTGATAAATAAATATATAATCAAAAAATAAAATATAAAAAATATAATCTTTTTAAATTATTAAATATACTTATTTGATTATTTTTTTAATTCATTAAACATACTTATTGTAACAAATACATGGAAGATAATTTTTCATAAATAATTATTTCCATAGTTTATTTGTTGGTTCATTTTTATCAATTCATTCATTAATTATTCTCCTTCTTTCTTTATTCATTCATTGTTTATAAATATCTAATAATTTCTAAATGTTCTGGTCACTTTTACTTAACTTCTAGGGAAAATTCCATATGAAAACAAAACAAACAAAAACCCAACAACTAGTATTATTTGTCTATATAGCTCAAGTATTGACCATATTGCTAATCTAATAAGAGTAACAGCTTCAAATTCGATGGAAAACCTATCCTTCGAAAGCATTTACAGCAAAAAGCCATCATAGCCTATAAGCAAGAACTTCATCCCGCGAACCAAACACACAAACTTGATGATGTACGTAGTACAAACACAAAATCCATAAAACGCATAAAACAACAGATGATCTCGGGGGTTCAGTCCTAACTGCCCTCTCATCCTGAAGAAGCCGAGCTCAAATTGGGCTTTTCCTGTGTGAAAGAGCCAAGCAGCTTTACGGAAAGACTTTCCCACCGCGCCACTCGCCGCGCACCCACTGCCTGGGAACGGAGACGTAATGCTCGGCGCCTACTCCTTCGCGCCTGATAAAAAGCCCTTTCTGACAACCTTATCAGCCAAATGAGCTTAAATAAAACTGGCTTCTAATAGTCTGGAGACCGCTTGATCCCGCCTTTGTCTTTCAAAGCTCCGAAGCCTTCCTCCTCCAGTGATCTTGCGCTTTCCTCGTGACAGAATTCTCAATCTTTTAGGCCGGCTAAGCTGTCATTAGTTTCTTTGTTCCTCTCGCTGAATTGTTTTGCATGTTTCTGTATGGTTTGATACTGAAGGGCTCATGATGGCTGAAGCGCTATAGACATTTGAAAAGCTTGATAATGCCCTTTAATAATAGCCGAGATGAGAGGCATGAGCATGTGACTCCTCAGTCCTTGCCGCCGTCATCCAGAACAAATGCTTGCATACACCATGACGCCGTGAACTCAATTCAGTAGAACTAGCTGATCGATTAATTGCATGATATGCTAATTGGTTCATTGCATATATATCAATATGTCCAGAGAAAAGCCCTTAAATGAAGATAATTAAAAGACATCGCATGATTCTGACAGACAAAGTGAACAGGTACAAAAAGAGGCTCTATATTGTATAATAAAAGGGCCATGTTTACAAGTGAATTGTTTTTTAACATGTTAACGTGTTGAATTAAAGCTTAATTGAAACAAAACTGCATAAGACTCACAGAATATCAAATAAAAGAGGCATAACTATACAAATAACAAAAAGGGGGATAATGAGATGACTCATTTTGTCTATAAAATGGTTTGAAAATGAGCATGAAAGGCACTAAAGATGATGTTTGATAATGATATGACACATCTAACCACCTAAAGCACAATAAAAATAAACAACAATAATCGAATGAAAGGGAAACAGGTATCAAAGGTCCTGGGTTGTTTTTTACACAAAGCTATTTGTTGCAACAAAGCATTCAAAAAGGCGTATTTGTATATTTAACGAATCTCACTTTCTTGAGATGTTTTGAAGAATGTTCAGATGGATCAAAAAGGAGTTCATTCAAAGACTTTCATTGTATGGAAAACAACAGTTCTGATATTCTGCTGTAAACAAACTCCTTTTGTGTTTCCCCCCCAAAAAGAAAGTCATATGGATCTAGAACAACATTAGGGTGAGTATATAAGTTTATTTATACCAATTTGTTGGCACAAATAAAGAACACCACACACGTATTAAGACCGCCCAGGATTGATGGGCATTTTTAAATCAAGTTATGTTCTAGCAAGAGTCTTAATTTAAGGCTAAACTTAGGGCCTGGGATAAATGAACACATCAGATGATTAAAAACATTTGTCTTAGCAAGCAGGCCGGTCCTTTATTTATGGAGGCTAGTTCATCACGACGCCCAGCTCAGAGCTTTTGACAGTGAATCTATCTGATGAAGCGATAGGCACTTTCATAATTACGGAGTAAGTTATGACGTTTTCCCTCAAGCATGCAAAATTAACAAGCATTATGTCTTTTACTTACAACTAGCAGGATCGTTACGGCACCAGTGCTGTAAAACAGAGCTGCCTACAAGTGCACTACACAGACATGCTGTATATATATATCAAACATATGCAATATAAAATGAATAGAATAGAATGGATTTTTTGCCTCTAGATTCACTTTTTGTAGTATATTATTGTAATATATATGGTCTGGCCTCTTTTTCTATATTTCAATTAAATAAAAATAAAAATAAATAAATAAAAACAGGTAAAATTACTCTAAAATAACTCTAAAATTGCATTAAATTATTAAACTTTACATAACATTGCATTATATAACATGTCACAGTAGATTGAAGTTTGATATATTGCTAATAATATTTTACATTTATGAATTAGAATCATTTTTATTTTCTATTTTTACATTAATTTTAATTAAAGTTTTTTTTGGTGATTTTATGTAGTTTTTTATTATGCTTAGTTTTAAGTTATGCTTTGTCATTTTTATTTGAGCTATTTTTGTATTTAAAAAAGAGAACTGTTAAAATAACTTTTATTTATTAGTTTATTTTTAATGGTTTGACGCAATAACAATAACCTTAATATGATTTAACATACGGACAGATAATTATTTAAAATGTATTCTAGGAAATACATTTTTATTTTTAAAATTTAAAAATGATTTTAAATTATTTTACTTAAAAAAATTCTAAACAATCCACAAAATCAAAAGATTAAAAAAATGACAAAATATATTTCATTATTGAAAAATCTATTTAATGTATTATAAAAGCAATTACTATTTATTAAATTGATTATTATTGTCTATTAAGTACCATGATCTTGCTGTTATTTTATTCTCGAACGAATAAAAAAAATTCACATTATTTTAATCTGCACTCCAGACTGATGTGAGCCATACCACTGTGCCACAGATCTGACCCTCTACAAACCAACAGATTTGTTTACAATTACCAAACAATCAATCGCAGATGTCTTCATATTATGTCATTATCTCTGCAAAAATTACAAGGCAGTTCCAAGGACAGTGTGTGTGTTTCATGCGCCTGTGACTCATCCTGTGGGATTCTCATGAGTAATAAAACGACAACAGTAGCACATATTGGACTGAGCTCAACACACCATCTCCTCCTGCCCAAAAAAACCCCTCCCCATCTGCCATCTGTGATTGAAGACCGCCACTGGAAACATCACGCTGCAAATCTCTGAATCCTCGTCCCAGTCATGCCTCACGTAATAGACGCTACTGGAAAACAAATTCACGTTTTACTCACAACAGCCACCTGCAACACTCGGTTAGTATTTACAGCTGAGACGAGGAGACAACCTGAGAGCCTGATTTGGCCTGATTCGGTCTATAGATAAGAAGACAAAACATCACAGCAGACACCGGTGTTTGTTTTAATTAAATGCACTACTTCGCTGACAGAAACGCAGATGGACGAAAGAATCGGATTTGCATTCTTAATCAAAACGAGGCGTGCGGCAGAATAAACATCCAACGCTATGCGGGAAAACAAACTCAAGCTGTGGCTGTGCTTTAATTGTCAGAAGACACATCTATAGTATAGCCCAACTCCGGAAACTCCTCCTTCCTCTCTGGGTTGATAACGTAGCGGGGCCGGTCTGTGTTTCTGCAGACGTCTGTTCTGTTTGGATGCAGGCCAGACGGGATGCTCGGACTGGCCAGTATTAAACGTGTCAGCATAAGATCTCTGAGCTCCTGTGGCTCTTAACATTTGTTAGCTCTAGACAGATCAGTCATGAGCAACTTCTGTTAAACCCTAGGAGCTTCTCTGCTGTTTACTGTCTACATAGGCAGCATTTACTTTGAGGAAATGCAACTGATTTGAAAAGCTTTTCATGGGAAGTGCATGAGAGGGTTAACTAAAGCCACAAACACACTCTGTTCAAGCATGCAGATGTGAATTCACACACTTCAAATACATTACAGTGTAAATCTGGCAGTAGCAAACCTTGTTTAGCATGGCTAATTCTTGCATGTTGCTAAGCTAAACATCCGTTGATGAAAACTACAAGATCTTAAAGTTGTTAAAACACCTTAAACGTAAAATAAAAAATGTTATGTTTTTATATTTATAAATTAACGTTAACCTACACAACTATTTAAAAGTTTAGGGTTATTATTATTTTTCTTTTATGATCACCATAGGTACAGACAATGATATTTTGAAATGTTATTACTATTCAAAACGATTATTTAGTTTTAAATCGAATTTATTCCTGTGATGCATAACTGAATTTTTAGCATTATTAATCCAGTTTTAGTGTCACATGATCCTTCAGAAATCATTCTAATATGCAGATTTGCTGATCAAGAAACATTTATAATAATTATTGATGTTGAAAACAGATATTCTGCTTAATATTTTTGTGGAAACAATGATACATTTAATTCAGGATTCTTTATGAATATAAAGTTCAAAAACAGCATTTATTATATTTATTTATTATATGTCTCTATGGTCACTTTAGTCAGTTTTAATGCATCATTGTGGAATAAATATATAAATGTAAAAAAAAAATACCTCAGACCTTTGAAGAGTATAGTATTTTATAATAACCCTAATTTATAAAATAAAAAATAAACACAAAAAAACATCACGTACAAAGCTTTTAGCTAATATATTTATACAGTATATATATTTTTGTAACAACATTTGACGACAAATCATGCAAAAAGTCCAAAAAACTTATTAAATATAATTTAAATTCCCATGTCTGTCACGTGATTACAGAAGACAAATGATATTAGGCTGTCTCTTCTAGCACAGCACACACACACACACACACTTTCAGAAGGGTGAAGTATTGGGGCTCGGAAAGTGAGATGAATTGAAGAAATGTCAGATGGGTTCAAACGTGACCCCATTGGCTGGGTCAGCCTGAATAAAATCAATATGTTTGAGCCGCAGACCTCAGGAACTTCAGATTTCAATTAAAACTCCTCCAATAGTTTTGGTCATGTGATCACTCCTGACCCCATTGATATCCCATTTTCCCAGAACCCAGGTGTTTATGTGACTACGTGGACTACATGTTAACAGGCCTGGCATCATTTGTTTGTGAATGCCCCTTGGTTTGATATTTCAATGTAATGACATATACTAAAATAAACTTATGTTTCCAAATACGTACTGTAATAAGAAAAAAAAGTGGATACTAAAGCACACACAAACAAAATATAAAGAACATGAGTATCTAAAAGTGTGTGAAACTGATGAGAATCACAGCATCAGACAGGTTTGTTAGGCTAATGTGTGCTGTCTGTGAGCTCTAATCCCATTATTTGTATTCTGAGCCAGCGCTAACTGCTTGTGTGACCCCAACTCTTCTCAAGGACACTTCTCTATATGTGCCAGACACCTACGATGGAGCGGGATTCACCTGGGAGGATTCTGGGTAATGCAGACCACAGAATCCCCTAATGACCCAGACAGTGGACAGCAGCCGTTGAGGTCAGCGACCTCGGCTAGATGCCTCTGGTTTCCTTAGAGCCCTGCGGCTGAATGAAACTCAACACATTTCCTAGCAAAAAGACAGAGTGAAAAATAATAACTTTGGTGTCATATACTACAAATATATATATATATATATATATATATATTAGAGCTATAGGATACTGCAAAAAAAATAGAACACATTCATATGTCAAATACCCATATATATATATATATATATATATATATATTTGTGTGTGTGTGTGTGTGTGTGTAATTGATATATATTTTGTGAATTTTGTTACTGAATATTAATAAATACAGTTACACTAAACTATAGTATGGGGACACAAAATATATTTTCATAATAAATACTACTACATTGCTACTACTA
This sequence comes from Enteromius radiatus, assembly GCA_032357445.1. NCBI lineage: Eukaryota > Metazoa > Chordata > Actinopteri > Cypriniformes > Cyprinidae > Enteromius > Enteromius radiatus. Next base: position 1,743,447 of record JAUCMS010000031.1, on the reverse strand, counting down.
CTAATAATAATAAAGTGAAAAACAAAATGAAGGTATTATATGTATGGCTAAATACAACTAGATTTGTTAAAAAAAATACAGAATATATTAAAATTAATATATAAAATAAAGTTTAAATGAAAAGTTTAAATGTATTGACAATCCCTGCAAATTACTGTTTATTCATCAAATTGTTATTAATTCATTAAACTGAAGATGGAAGATTGATGTTTAAAACTGACAAAACTAAATATTATTTGATATTTACCATGGTATTGAATGATTACCTTATTCATGTAGCAAGGTACTTTCAAAAACATGCTATAACTGTGGTATATGTGTGTTATTAGCACATTTTGTAATTTTTGAAAAAATAGGGGAGAGTGGGGACAGTTGCAACGTGTGGCAGTTGCAACATTTCTGATTTCTCCTATCAGGAATGAGCTAGAG
>JAUCMS010000031.1:1675847-1725240 GCA_032357445.1 Enteromius radiatus | reverse complement strand
GGGCATTTTTTCCCCCTTACCTAAGCTACATACCTTCTATGTACATATCAGACAACAATTTAACATATTCTCTCAATGCATTCTATGGCCCCTTTAAATATTGGTGTAATAATGCCTATTCTGGATAAATAAATAAATAATTACATTTTTAAATTATTTTAAAATTAATACAAATTTAACATTACATAACATTTTTTTATTTAAATGTAATATTGTAGTTATTTTTCCTGGATAATCAAAGGGAAAACTGGTTAATACATTAAATAATGTGGCAATGCCTATTTTGGAAGTTCAGGGAATAAAATACTTTATATATGAAAATACACATCATTTGATTATTTTTTCTCCCATGTTAAATCAGCTGGAAAAGTTAAGTCCTATCCTACTTCTATTTGATTTAGAAAAAAAACTTAAGTTACTTAAAGTACTTAATTTTTTTTTTTTTTAAATAAGCTTCCACATCTTGAAAAGCTATCTTGGGGGAAGAAAAAAAAATCCAGCAAATAACAAATCCTCATGAATGATGACAGACGAACAGAGCAGCGCCTACTACACACAACCTCAACGTAAAGGGGATCAAGTATTTGCTGACAAGAGCGAAAGAAAGAGAGAAAGATGGAACAATGACTCCCATTCCAGTCTCCGGCTAACCTCTGTCCGTTTCGCATTCCTCGGCCCGCCGTAGAGGCCCGTTACAGATCACTGGCCACTTTGAAAATCAAGAAAATGAAAATCAACTCAGGGGAGAAATCTGCAGAGGCAATAACCCCTCAGTCCCCCCAGTCACATCCCAGCGCCTCTCCATAAAGGGGAAGTGTCATAGCTATAGCTGGCAATCTAAGACCTTAGCCCTCTTTTCTCTCTGTCCTCAAGACGGGCATTACCATTGCGATTGTCTGTACTGCCGCCCAAGCCAAATTAAATCACCCACTAAATAAAACACAGAAATCGTCCCTATTAGTCTCTCTGTAAGACAGATTAAATATGGCCGTGTCAATGCTGTGCTCTACCCTATTCTCCAGCTCTCCCTTCTTTTATCGGCATCACTTATCCGTCAGCACCCGGTGCATCTGAATAGAGCTCGAAACATTGGCGCAAATCAATAAACTCTCATTTTCTTGTAACAGTTTCATATTAATCGGGAGCAGGGCGGGGGTCCGGCCGGCTCTGGATCAGTCAGATGAAGATGGGAAACACCAGGGGGCTGCCGTGATCCCTTAATGAAAACCTCCCTCCGAACCCTCTCTCCCTCCATCCCCCCGGTTCTGATGAGTTTTCATGCTGATCAAATACAAGCAGAAACGGCCTTTTGTAGCTCTGGTCAATTTTCCCTCCGTGGTCCTGATAAATCCAGACATTGCACAATCACAAGCCATAAATCTGTGTCTGTTCCCCGCTGCGCTGAATGGATGAATTATTGAACAGGAGCTGGAGAGAAAGACGTACGTACATACACACAAACACGTCCGCAGGTACATTCACGCATAAGATTCGTACAATCCTGCTCCTCAGGTCTGATCATCTGATGAGCTTGAGGGCGATGTCTGGATTGGATGTGGACAGCTGAAAGCGTTTGATGCCTGCTGCTGGATCAGGCTTTGAATTACGCCGTTCGACTTCCTGAAGAGTATAAACAATGTTTGAGTCGAGGGGTCAGGGTTTGGTGGTTTACCGTTAGGCCCTATCGGTAGAGGTTATAACTGCATCATATGAAGTCACACAGTTTTCTACCATTTTTGTTTGTAGATTAGGGGTAATGAAAGGCTCTTATTTTGGTTTTGAGAGTCAACAGGTTGACATGCATGCAAGGTCAAAAAACACTTGAATTTTCTTATAATATGCATTTATTTTATTTGTTCAAAGACGTTCAACAATTCATTTTTCCAAACCCCTCCAGTGATCAGTCAATTTCATTTCAAGCAGTGTTTGTGAGCTTTTAACGCTCCAAAAGCAGAACCTAGTGGCAAAGAATAAATTAGCATTTTCATTTCAAGTGTACGGGCAATATGCTAATATTCCGTGTTGATGTCAACATGAAACAACTTGGGACTCATTTTAAAAACGACTCTTTGGAGAGAAAATAACTTTATACATGGTGCATTTTCAGATGTAAAACTTTTATTCATTCACTATTTCATTATTTTAAAACATATTTGTATCATTTTTAAAAATAGGATTTTTATACATTTTTCAAGCAGGCAAAATATATTTCGTTACATTGCGAAGAATTATTTCTGCAATTCCATTTAGCATCCGCTCACTGCACATTAGCCCACTGTCAGTAATGGAAGACTGTGACAGTCCAAAATCCAGCCAATCAGGTGCAGTGTTTGGTCTATTTGAGTCTATTTGGTCCTTGTTAGCCAGTAATGAAGTCTAATTAGCTAAGGCAACAGTGAACTCTCAACATCAATTTGGTTAAAGAGTGTGAATCTACAGTGAAATTTCCTGCTGTTCGGACAACAGTCATTAGCAAAGCCTGCATGCCGCCACACATTTATAATCTGTCTGTCCCATGCAAACACACAGATCGTGCCTCCAGCGACTGAGCCGTACTGCAAGACCAACTGTCCTGACTATCTCATTTGAGTTGGGATGCCCACGGGCTGCCCATGGACTATATAATACACTTCTCAAACAAAACCAGCAAGAGCTTTTCAGAGCAGAAATCTGATTGGCTGACTGATTGCCCCGACAGACATTAGAAAGCTGATGTTTCTCATCTTAATGGCACTGAAGAGTCTGATTATTGAGTCAGATCTATGTATGAAAGGTTCATATTTTGTTTTTGGGAGTCCACATCAACAGGTTGACAAGCAGGCTTATAATATGCATTTATTTTGACCTTATTTGCTCAATGGCTCCAAAATGATTCAGTTTCAGTGATTCAGAGTCAACTCTTTCTTTTTGAGAGACAATTACTTTATACACAGTGCACTTTCAGATTTAAAACGGTTTTCATTTACTTAGAGCTGTTTTACATAACCTATGAAAGCTCATTTTCAAAAATGCATAGTAGGGGCACTTTAAGACTTCATAACTCAAAACTTCATAAGTCATAACATGACTTAAAAGTGAACAAGCTATGCTCCCCCATTTTAAAAATGAGAGTTCTATTAACTTGTTTGAATTTGAATTCTATTTCTTGACATTCAGACTCCAGCAGTGCATCCTATTTGCTACACTGTACAAAAAAACCTGACTGTACATATAAATGTTCAAATTGTACGTAAAAACTGAAATTGTAACTTCAAAAGATTATGGATTATGGCCAGAATAAGCCTGTTCTTCTGTTTCTGACTCTCTCTGTAGAGGGCCGGTGTAGATGCTGGCTGTAAGAGTATTCTGATTTATGCTCTGTCTCTCTCTCCAGGCAACAGGACACCTTGAGGGGAAATACAAACATCTGACTTACAAGGGCCATCATGCAGCAGACGACACAGTGACTGAACTTCCCAGCACATATTCAGCTGCCTGTGATCATGGTTCAAAAGCTCACCACCGCTTAAAGGTTAACGCTTGCGTTTGCTTTCCAGAACATGTCAGGACATCTACACGCATCTCTAGTCATCTCAAAAGTGCCTCTTTCCCAACAGAACACTACTTCAGAAGTGATCGGATACCTGCACAACACAGATTTCCTTAATAACTGTGTGTAAAGTACATGATAAACAATGGACAAATCTATCTAGGGCAAAATATGGATGCAGTATTTTTATACTTTTATTAAGCAAGGTGGCATTTATATAACATTTATAATGTCTTTACAAAGCATTTCTATTTCAAATAATTCATTTTATATTTCCATAAAAATTACTAAGCAGCACAACATTGATAACAAAACATGTTTCAATAAATCAGCACATTACAATGATTTCTGAAGGACTGGAGTAATGATGCTGAAAATTCTAAACATTTTAATAACATAATCACATTTTACACAACTATTTTAATATTTCACAATATTACTGTTTTTACTGTATTTTTAATCAAATAAATGCAGCCTTGGTGAGCATAATATACTTCTTTCAACAAAAATTATTTTTAAAAATCGTATTAACTGTAAACTGTATATATATATAAATATAAATATACACATACAGTAAACATACACGCACTTAAAGGAACAGCAAAAAAATAAAAAAGGCTATTTAAAATGGCATTCAAGGATATAAGCAGCCATTCAAAAGGGAACAAACAGTTATGTGCCAAATATGTGTAGAATATATACAACTGAAAGATGAAATTCAGTGGTCCTTGAGAAAAACATCAGTGGTAGTAAGAGATCTTCTTTTGTTTTGCAGCGTTTTCACATCTCAGGATGTCAGACAGCTTCATCCGTGAGCAGAGAAGACCAGAAACGGACACAAACACACTTGGTTGATGAGTGGGCTGTGGGCTAACGGTCTCTCTCTCTCTCTCAACCCCACTGGCTCTCTTGAGATGGCATCGATCCGTCTCTCCATCCACCCATACGCTTTCCTCTGCTCTGCGCTCATGTGGGAGGGAGAGATCGCTGATCTCCATATCGTTCATTAAGCTCATCTTTCTCAGCTGGGAGAAGGCTTGTTAACTCTTTCTTATGACTTTAAATAGCTCGGACACAGGGGTGTGTGGAAGACAGGACCTCACACATTCAAACGCACACACACACACACACACCAAACCGGCCATGCTGTCAATAGTTGTGACAGTGGGAAGGTTGAATGCCTGTGGGAGTCCGTCTTAGGGCTGGATAAAACATTGAAAATCTATAATAAATTTGTGATGAATTTGCTGGTAATGCTAAATTATTATTACTGTAATTACTTTATTTGGTCGTTAAGCTTCATAAAGATTTGCGTATATATTATATAGTTCATTTGCAAAAACAGAATTTTAACCATTTTCAAAAATCATGTTTTTTCCTTTTGCATTCAAATTAATCTCAATTAAACTGGGTTAATTTGATTAGATTTAGAAATAATTAAAATACAGCTAATCAACAGAATAAAAACATGATAACAATAAAAACTTTTATTGTGTATATATAAATACACACACATACATGATATATAAAAATATATTCATGTATTTTCCATATATATATATAATTTTTTTAATATAAATTTCTTAAATATATACAACTACATAAATATATTTCTTTAAATATATACATGAATGTGTGTGTATTAAAAAAAAAAAAAATATATATATATATATATATATATATATATAAATACACACACACACACATAATAAATATACGCTGTGCACACACATATATTATGTAAACAAAATTTTTGGATGCTATTAATCACAATCTAATACACACACAAACACACACACACACCCAAACACATTTGTTTTTCATTTAAATGAAAATAATGAAATATTGAATGAAAACACCACCCCCGCCCCCCCTATATATACAGAAATGAAAACAAATCCATGCATATAGGCTATTAAAATATATTATCAAAAAGCTGAAAAGCATCAAGATCAAACTTCTTTATCTATATAAGCCGGCCCTAGTGTGTCCAGGAGACTAGACCAGGTTTAAACAAGGCTGAACACTATTCCTGAACGCTTGATAAGGGGCCTCTGGGTGTTGAATTGACGCCGCTTCACCGTGCTGTATTCTAATGCTCTATCTTTGTTCTGTCTCTTTGTTTCAATCTGAGATTTCTGAAGGGGAAAACGGTCACACACAATACACTCTGTGAATGGCTTTGTTTGAAAGCAGTGATCACGGGCTGTTCCTCCAAATGAGGACAAACCACACACAACATATCTGCAAGCGATTCTGAGACCATCTTGGACAATGACATTGACAACTGACAAAAAGAGTTTCCACTTATAACTGAGCATTACAGCAATAAGCCATGAGATGCAAACTAAAACAGCAATTACATCAATATGATGAAATACACCAGCGTTCAAGAAATAATTACACTTTTTAATAATAATGATGTCAATAATTCTCCTGTCAGGTAATATAGTTAATTAGCCTAGCTGCAGACATAAACGCTGACTATAAACGGTACGACTTCATAATGATCAGTATGACTGCTGATATTAATCAACCAAATTGTCATAATTAATGTAATATTAACACAACATTTATATATTATACATTCAAATATTGCACTTAAATCAGCAAGTTTACAAAGACTTTAAATGCATCCAAGGGATTATCAGCCTAATAAATAACTAGCACTTTATTATAATAACCATCTGACTATAAATAAATAAAATATTAATTTAATTTATTATTGTATTATGTGAAAATGATACAAGAAACATTATTCTAGAGCGTGTAATAAAAATACAAATAAAAAAATTATTATTGGCATTGATTTACTCATGTGTCTAAGAAATTTCACAATAAAAGTATGTCCAAATTACAATTCTAAGAAGATCTTGATCATATTTTTTGTTCCTTGCCATATAATTTGATTTCTTTTTGTGCATTGCAGCGTAATCAAAAATGTACAGCGATACCGCTCTGATAATAATTGACAAAATCCTGAGGCACCTTTTCCTGGAGAGCAGCGTTTGATAAGTAAGCCTGAGTGCTGGAACACACGGCATACGTGATAAATCAAACGAGCCGCACTAGAGAAGGAGAGCAGTGGATTTCTGTCAGGAAGAGAGATCATTCCTTTTCTACTTGAGAAAAGCACAATCAATCCATTATGAGCGCGCGCTCTCTTGTAAATCTGGGATTTATGCTAGCACGTCTCGACTCGACTGCGCTCCAAAGTAGCGTCTGATTTACTGAGTCGCAGCATCAAAATAAAGGGCGTAATCACTGCGGGAGAGAGACTGCAGAAGGGCGATTGAGATGGCTAATAGATATGTTTTGTAATAGACACTTGGCATAAATCAGCTTAAACAGACGCCGTTTTGTCAGGCCTGGCGTAGGCCGCTTCAGTTAGCTAGCTTGCTCGCTCGTTAGGACATCAGTTAGTGGCTGGAGACCTGGCGGACGCCCAACAGCTCATTAGGACAGTACAGAGGTCGAGGAAGAAGAGCCTGAGCTCTTCTTCGCTGCCCGTGACGGATCCCGACAGCCGCCTTCCCTATGATCAATTAATACGAAGCACTTATTCATCATTCGAGACTACGGAAAGCTGTCTGGGAGAGGCGATTTCCGCCGCGTCGACGCCAGCGGATTCCTGTGCATTACCGTGAGCCTATGGGATTGGCAGACCTTTCTGAAGCCGTCATAAATCAGGCCGGAAAACAAGTGTAGCGGCGAGTGATAAGCTCTGTGCAGACAGCTTTACCACGCGCGAGAAATGGATGAGACGTACACCTGGATCAATGTCCGGTTGGAGGAGGGGAAAAAAAGCCAAAGTTTCTAGATGTCCATTGGTTAAAATTCACCAGCGGCAAAATCCCCCGCACCAGACGCCCAATTGGTATTCTTCGGATAACTCCGGGTTACAGTGTTTGGCTTTGGTGCTTTAGGAAGGAAGAAAGTCAAAGTAAGACCAAAGTAAACCTCTTTCCACAGCTTTACTTATGGGAGAGGCTGCGTATCTCGCTTGGCTTGTCGAAATGTACAAACGCTTCAAAAATAAACTGGAGAACCTCAAGTTTTTTGTTTTTTTTTTAAGGCGGGAATGTTTAGACGGTATCTTCCTGGAACAGCCGTTCAATAAAATTACATGCCAAACCTATCAGATTACAACGATAGAATCTGCAAATGTAACGAATAGAAGAAGTAGATCAGATACAAAGGCAACATGCTCCCTAAATTTATTACAGAAGTGTCTCTCTGAGATACAGACTTCCTCTAAAAAGGCTTTGGCTCATTGTCCCTGCTTCCTTTCTAAACAGGAAATGAACACCGGCGAGGAGTAAGCACTTATCAATAGATACCTGTCAACATACAAACACACACACACACACACAATCGAGCAGTCAGAAACAATTTCTTTCAATCAGTATTTTTCCAAAAACTATGTTTATTGGGTTGTTTTGTGGTACCAAAAATCTTGGTACTTCCAATTGCTGTAACTTTAAAGGAGTTATTGAATCAACGGATCCATTCAAATACACTGAATCAATTCACTCAACTAGTTTGTTTGAAAACATGATTCGAGAACAAAATATAAGTGAGTCTTTATAAGTGAGTCAGTCAATTCATTCAAATACTGTCGCACAACAAGTGATTGAAAATGTTACTCAATATTAACCTATCGCATCAAAATATTAACCAACTTTTATTTTAAAAGAGCAGTGGAAATTCTGCTTTCCATGATATGTCTGTTTTTAAGCAACTAGAACGGAATAAATCTCATAAGAACAGAGTTGAGAGAGGTGTTCTACAAAGACACACACACACACAGTCGGTCAGTGGACGAGTTTGTCAGATTGAGGTTCGGCTGACATTTCATTCCTGTTCTGTAAGCACAATTTACAGCTCTCCTGCAAACAGGGCTTATGGGCCAGACACTGAGGGGCTCAAAGCATGTAAGACCTGCAGCTCTGCAAAGACCCGGCCCAACCTTGGAGCAAAGCTCAGGCCAAGACTTTGCACCTTGTGTCAGACTGCTTCATTTTTAATGTCTAGAGAGAAACTGTAGGAGGATATGTTCAAAACAGAAAATGTAGAACTACTGATCTAACTACAATATGCGTTCAATGCCAGGATACTGTCAGCTGTCAATGCTACACTTTATTATTTTTATGAAATTTAACATTAAATTTTGAAACCTTCACATTGGCAAAAACCAATGGCTGAACGTGGAACTGACAGATCCACTGAAGGAATATGAACACTGATCTTCTGTACTGACACATGACTGAATGAAAGCTGATTACATCTCTGACTGCTCTCTATTCTAGCGGACAGAGCTAGAACTTACTGTACTTACAGAAATGATCTTTGTAGAACTAGAATTAGTAGAACTTTGAAGTATAGAATGTTTCAACAAATAGAATTTCTAAGTAGAGTATAGAAGGTTTTGGAAAATATTTCTATGTAGATATTTCTAGTTATGGTATGTTTTTATGCATGTCATTTCTAGACAATATTTCTATACTGAGAAGTTTGTACTCAAATCTATTCTTAGGCATGTTTCTTCAAATTTCTCTATTCACTGAAACATGTCCATGTTCAAAATGATGGGCTTGATAAGGTATTAACTATAACTATAAAATAATGAACAAAATACAGTAATATAGTAAAATATTATTACAATTGACAAGTGTTTTCTATTTGTTTGCATTTTAAAATGTTCTTTATTTCTGTGACATCAAAGCTGAATTTTAGCATCAGTACTGCAGTCTTCGGTGTCACATGATCCTTCAGAAATCATCCTAAAATGTTGATTTGATTCTCAAGAAACAATTTTTTTTCCTATTACGAACGTAAGTTGTAAAAAAAAAGTTAGATATTTTAATAAATAGAATGTTCAAAATAACAGCATTTATTAGGAAATCTTTTATAACACTATAAATGCTTTTTTCATAGAAGCCTATGTATATAATTCCTTTAACAATATAACATGTAACATTTAATATATTTCATTGCACATTTCTACGTCCAGAACGCTAAAAGGATTCCATAGTTGTTCTATATATAGTGTAGGATGTTTCTACAGGTGATTCTATAGACAGAATATTTCAACACACAGAACTTCTATGTAGGGAATGTTTCTCCTCACATTATAAAGCACCGTAGTTGTTTTTTGCGTCCCTGAAAACTCCAGGAAAGGTGTCAGCCCCACGGGTGCAGTGTGCCAGAAGTATTTTACATTCCAAAAAGTGACGCGTTTGCCTCTGGGCCTGTGCTTCCCCAGAAGCCTAAATGTGTTTCAGAAGCCCAACGGTCTTTCATGTCTAATGCCATGATATTACCCTCAAAGGAAAGCTAAACTTTCCCAGCACAGCGTCTAATCCAGCCTTCATTGGGGAGGAATTGGGCCTTTGACAAGTGTCTTTCTATGTGTTTGTAGAGTTAACTTTTCCGACAGAAATTTACCGTTACCAGTTAACCCTTGTGTTGTGCTGAAAACCCATTACATTACCAGTTTCTTGGTGTGTAGTGTTTGTGTGAATGCCACTGTGCACCTTCTATATATATGTTAATATTTAAAAAGCTGCTTGTGATGGGCTTTGAATCATGCTTGTATTACAAAGGTACAAAACAGATTTCAGTACTTCAAAAGATTGGTATGCTAACATTATATCAGGTACGGTATTTAACTGTAAATTTAAGTTTACACCATAAAACCTTAAATGTCGCTACCATATTTTTTTATGGTGAAATTCTGGCCACCACAGCTGCCGTTGTTTTTACCGTAAACTTTTTTACAGTGTGCATGAGCAAAGTCTTGGCAAAAAGAAAATCCCATTCAAGTCAAAATGACCAGAGCACAACATGAGGGTTAAACCAAAGTTAAGAGGTGTATTAAAGTTGTGGCCAGTCCACAATAAAACTCACAAAACAACCTTGATGGCATGTTAAACCTCACCGAGCGTTCAAGCAACACCAAGGACAACAGGCCAGCTCAATTTACTGCAATTTACTGCACTCTAATTCTACACGCGACTGATTTAATTTGACACGCTTCCTAATGGCAGACCTCTAGGTACGATCCCAAACTCTCATTTATCATTTTTCATTCGCTACGAGGGTCCCGACGCCGTCCTGAGGGAGGCCCGCGTCTGAGAAGGTGCTAGATTGATAAAAAGCCTCCCGAAGATAATATCATCGGCACAGCTGGCTAAATCTGACAAGAAATTCCTCACCCACCGTCGCCGCCAAAACCACGCTATTCCCTTCCCTCCATTTTTTGGAAGGAGGTGACAGAAGATTTGCACAGGACAAACTAGCTTGTCACCAAAGGACAAGCCAGCCAGCTGTTAAGGTGTTGGGAACATGACATATCACTATGTTTTACCTCAGATTAATTCACTTATTAGAGCCAGACCCAAATCACCTGTCAGTGTCAAATCACATGTCACGGCTGGAAAATGTGTCAGGTACGTCTGCGTTTCACACGCACACACACACACCTTCCCTATTACCTCTCAGAACTGCTGTCAATACAATAAATGTAAATCTCCCCGACAGACGCAGAGGGCTGCCGCAGTCGAGCTAACAGGAGCCTCGCACGAGAAAGAGAGAGACTCCAACAGCCTCGGGCACACGGCACACCTGTTTATTGACACTTTACACTGTGATTGCTTGTATATGCGCTACAAAAAAAGAACTTGAAAATAAAAGCTGTTTATTTGTACTGTACTTGTCAGAATACGGATTTGTCGTTATTCTGCAGTGCCTTCGGTGTAGACGGTCCGAGCGTCGGATGTGTACAGTAGCAGGATGGAGGTCTAGATTTGTGTCTCTCAGGCAGAGGAAAGCATGAAAATCAGCCATAATGTGTGACTGCTGTGGATGAACAGCTGCCTGACTGCTTGATTACTGAACAGACTTGAAAGATCAAAACACACACACACACACACACACACACACACAAAAACACACTCTCCCCACACTCTCTCCTGCAATTACAAAAAAGGAGGTGAATTTGACAATAAATGTCATATTTCACATCAAAGTCAAAGGATGCTTTCTTTTAATGACAGTTACACACATGAAACCCTCATAGCACAAAAAAATCTCATTCTCATTATTGTAAAAAAATATAAAGTACATCAGTAAAGTACAAATGGCAAACTGACGAATGTGCTTAGTATCAAAAAGATGAAGAGCAAAAGCAGAAAAATCTTAAAAGTGCCTAATATAAGGATGATTTTTCCTTTCATAATTATAATTACATCACCCTCCTATTTTTTAAATGAATAATCTTAATATTTCTTGAGAGATTTACCTAATAATATCACAGTTCAAAAGTTTGAATTCAGCATTATTTATTATTTTTTTAATTAATTAATACTTTTATTCAGCAAGGATGTATTCAATTGGACAAAAGTGATAGTAAAGAAGTTTAAAACTCAATTTCAAATAAATGTTGTTTTTTTATATAATAATAGGAGATTATTTTTAAGCAGCAATTGTTTTTTGAAGATCATGTGACACTGAAGACGTGAGTAATGATGCTGAAAATTCAGTTTTGGATCACAGAAATAAATTACATTTTAAAAGATAACTAAATAGAAAAGAGTCCTTTTAGACTATAATAATATTTCACAATATTTCAGTTCACTGTATTTTTATTTTTATTTTTTACAAATAATTGCACCAATGATTAGTATAAAATACTTATATACAATATGAAATAAAATATACTTTTATAATATATTAGAATAAAATAAAATAAAAAAATTACCCCAAACCTTTTGAATGATATTTTGGACACTACTATCATGGTAATAGCATGGTATATAAATACAGTAATCATTCAGCACCATGGTAAATATCAAGTGATCACGTTACCATGGTACCACCACAGTACTTTAACAAGAGTAAACAGAATAAACGTCCAAAAAGGCTTTTGCTTCTTTATTAGTAAAGTTCATGATAATCAAGCATGTTTTGGTCCTACAACTAGATTATTAACAGGATATGTCACTATCAACGGCTCATCGTGTGAGGGCAGATAAGAATTGCACAAGCCACATTGCGACAAGTTTGCGCTTGAATTGTCTGCAGTACATATCAGTGCCAGAGACTCATGTTTCTAAGCTCACCTCCTAACATAAAACTTCACTCCACGGCCAATCAGACGCTTCTGCCTGTCACCCAACTGTCAGACAGGGCATGCAGACAGATTTGCGAGAGGCTGAAATGAGTCAGGACGACACAGACAGAAAGAGAGAGAGAGTGAGAGAGAGAGAGAGAGAGAGATGCGCTCGCCCCGGCGGCAGACGCCAGCAGCCCCTCCAAACTACACAGTAATACAAATCTTTATTTGGTCGTGAGATGTTGACAGGTCAATTGAACAGAATGAGTCTAGTTTATGATACAGTTGTCAGAGGCGGTTAGGCCCGGAGTCTGTTTATCTGACTACTCGAGATATTCCCACAATCTCTCTCTCAAACCCCAGCACCTCGAGGTTAATTACTTCACCAATTTGAGTAAATGGCATGCCATAGTCCCATCTGTCTCCATTAGTTCCCCACTATTTCTCAATTTACGAGGACGGGGGTCAAGGCGCCGGGTGCAGGAGGGATGTAATAAAGCATGCGATTTTATGTTTACACAAATGCGAGAGCTGGGGCATAAATAACAGAAATGTATCTCTCAAATGGTGAGAGCATTCATAATAATGCTGCTCTTTAAAAAGCCGTTTTTGAGCCATTCTCCACCGGCCATAGAGAATGAAAAACATGCTGCACTAAAAACTAACAAGCCAGTGAACAGTGGTAATAAATATATGGGCCACGGCAACTCTAACAGGGTGGAGGGGCTATTACGGCTTCGGCGGTCTGTATTCCAGCGGCCGGGTATCAATGTGCTGCGAACTGGTCAGTGTGACCTGTACTGTCGTTAGGATGTGCATCAAGCTATTTTTTTGGAATGGTTTTTTAACATATTTGCAAAATAAAATAAAAAAGCATCCTAATAGTGATTAATAAGGATATTTTTTCCTCTTATATATAAAAAACAAAAAATTATAAGTTTTTCTTTTTTCAAGTAAATTATATATATATAATTAATTTTAATCTAATGTAATTTGTAATATTTCTTGGGATACTTACCTAATAACATCACCTTGCAATATACTATTTTTTATTAAATATTACGGTAACACTTTATAATAACGTCCAGTTGTAAAGCATTTATAACTGATTAGTTAATGGTGAACTAATCATTTACAAAACATAACTATGTGTTCATAAATGATTAATAAGTGATATATTAATATGTTTATCTATGTTTTGTAGAGTTATAAATTGTTTACAAGTGAATAGAGGATGATTAACTAATAATTTACAAAACATGACTATATGTTCACAAATAATGTACAAATCTGTCGTAAGTTATCTAAAAAAAATGTTTAATAAAATGGTAACACTTTATTTTGACAGTCCATTTTAGACATACTGTACATATTAACAGTAGGTTACTTTGCAGCTACATGTCAACTAGCAGTATTAGTAAACTGTCTGCTTAACACTTTATTTTGATGGGTCCACAGCAAACAACTTACTATGAGAAACTTTGCAAGTATATGTCAACTTATTCTACTAACCCTAAACCTACCCTAACAGTCTCTGAGAATTAGTTGACATGTAGTTACAAAGTTACTTATAGTAAAGTGGTCTATTAGAATAAAATGTAACCAAAATTCTTAATAGTGTTAAATATACAACACAAAAACCCAGTACAAAAGGTGATGGTGGATTATTATTTTTTAGCTGGCTGTGTTGTCTGTTTTACTAAACTGAACTAAACTGTTTTCAAACCACTGATTCACCATGACAGCAGTATACCTAAAAAAACCTCCACCATAATAATTCAAAATAAAAACAACAATGCGTAATTAAACTTGCTTAGCTAAACAAATCTGTATTTATGCACTTCCTTAAAGCTTCACTTTAATCTAATGATATAATGTAAACCCTAGAACTGATAAAACATGTCAATCCAAAACTCTAGGAAAAGCCCCGCCCACAGTGAAATCTCATTGGTCCACACAGTTGTAAAGCAAACTTCAAATATGTTCTGATTGGTTGTAACCGTCACATATATCTGAATTTTCACATTCTGTGCGAACAATCTGGCTCTCACTTGTTGCAGCTCTTCAAATATTGATCATTTGTTAAGAGTAACAGTAACGTATGATTTTTTTGTGCTTGCTCCAAAGAAGATGAGGGGATCAAAGACGTACAGTACATTATGATAAATCTAATGGAAAGATATTAAGAAAGGTACACAGCAGCAGAGAAGAGCTATCACTTTACTACACATGGCATGGCAGAAGCGTCCTTCATCTTCCTCCGTGTGTGTGGATGTGTGTGCTTATAGGGAGCCGGTGCTAGGGCAATTAATTTCATCGCAAGGTAAATCCAGTCTCCAGATTTCCCCTTCTCTCTTTCACACACGTTATTAGTCTGGCTGTGTCTGCCTCTGCCTGCGTCCCAAAGGATCCATACATTCAGCTGTTAAAGATGACCTTGCCAAGAACACTAAACCGCTAACTTTCCCGCTCTCTCGGTCTCTCTCATTCCAGGCGCTTCAAAAGGGAGGCTTTTAAAAGCGAATTTTATTTGTTCTGAAAAAACTACCAAGGAAGAAAAAAAAAAAAGAGAGAAAGAGAATGCTCTCCTCCACCCACGTCCAAAACCACTCGCACTTCACTCTGTCCCAGATTTTTTGGAGGTTGCAGGAGTTTCTCTCTCTCTCTCCGGCTCTAATCTTTGTCGTATGCGTGGGAGAACTGAAAGTCGCTGGATGCTGGATAGGGCCTCCATGTGTAAACAACAAAGCGACTGTCATTTAATCAGGGGCCCTTTAAAGAGCGACGCCGGAGTGGGACTCCGTTCGCTTTTCCCTTTTCAAGGACAATTGTTCTTTTCGCCCTCCGCTGGCGTGCGACTTCACAATCGCGTAAACAACCCGTCACCGATGAAAACGCTCGACGCCAGCCGCTCCTCAGCTGTCTGCCGTCACTTTGCTTTCGCCGCTTTTGTTTGTGAATTATAAATCCAAATCTACGCGGAAGGTTAAGCGTTTCCTTACAGTGTGTCTATCGTTCCTTTGACTTGTTTTTAGCTTGAAAGCACCTGCCGAAGATACGTCCTCGGCGTGGGAATACAATACGCAAAAGGTAAATTCCAAAAAAAGTGAGTGTGGGAAATTACTATTTGTTTTCAATTTCAGATCAAGCAGATTTCTCTACGGGGGATGAGAGAGTATTAATGTCGACGAGGCCGCGGCGTTTCCTCCACGGCCCCGACAGGCCATTAGTCTCTTCTGACAAGCCCGCAACCTGCCACACACTGCAAAGTAATGAATTGGGGGGAAAGATAAGGAAATAAAATCATCCTTAATTTCTCTGCCTGCCTTTGTGTAAACTAATATTTTTCCACCCCAACGCGTTTGATACGTTTGGTGCTGTGCTTGCCAAGCTCGGCATCTTTGAAGGATGATGCTGAGACACTCTGGGAATGAAACGAGGTAAAATATGAGAGCGGTGCTCGATGACTTGCGATATTTGGTTTTTAATATGACACACAATGAGAGACAGACAGGAGGGTCAGTATGTATATATAATGAGAGGTTTCACTATTTACAAAATCAAATTCCACACGCACACACTGTCAGTGTATACTCTAAGTATATAATCTAAACCCCTAGACCTGCTAATATATATAATTTGAATGTCTGTGTAAGCATCAGTCTGCAGAATGTTTAATAACGGAATTTGTAGCGGAAAACTACATTACCCATAATTCCATACAGAAAATTCCACCAATCAAAGAGCTGCAGCAAAGTGTGCCAAAAGAGATCTTTAGATCATCAGCATTTTCACTTTTATGTTTCGACTTTTAAAGTGCCCCTATTACGCCATTTCCAATATTGCCTTTCATGCAGTGTGTAATGTAGCTAAAGGTATTGTTTCCCAAAATAAAGACTTTATACAGCCTAAACGTGTTATTAGTAATTAGAATCCCATTTCCGTGACCGCAAAATAACTTGACCCCGCCCACAAACACATCATTTCACTGATGAATGCTGTAGGCGGTAGACCAATCACAACAAACTGGACCATCTGACCAATCAGAGCAGATTAGGCTCACGGAAAGGACTGAATCTGAAAAAAAAAAAAATGTTTTGCATCACATCAAATACTAAACAGTGTTTAAAATGATGCGGCAAGTACAAGTCCATGAAGTGACCAAACAAATGCAGTAAATATTATGATAAATGTCATAAACATATACGTTTATGTATATGTAGACTGAGATGCTTCACCTTTAACATGTTCCACACATACAGTCTATGGACAGCAACACTGCAGCAACAAAGCAACCAAAGCGCATTAATAAACAATCATGTGGCAAAGGAGAAAACACAAGCGTGCCCTAATTTGAAAACAACTTAAGCGAGCAGACAGGGAATTGGTGTTTTGGTACTGAAAAATCATATAGTTGTAGGTAATGGACTGTTTGCATTCAGGGGCAGGAAGGCAATTACTTAGAGACTCATTAAGGTGGCAAATTTGTTAATGCACTGCTTAACGCACACTAACCAACCGCCGATTTATGTTAATCTCTGTACAGCTGTTTCACTAGCAGGGGAGAAGTGTTTGTCCGTAGCTAAGCAGGATTTCAGACCCTGAGAACAGAGCAGATCATGAATTCTCTTCAGATAACAGGTTTACAGACATCATCCGCAGAATTTTAGTATGAAGAAGATACGTATAAATACGGTGTGAGTGTTTGTTTCTGCATAACCTAGTTGTGCTTATACTTTGTTTGTCAACTTCAAGTTTATATCTTGTAACACTCAACACTCTAAAGGGTTAGTGCATGATGTATTTATATCATAGCAGTGATCATCTGATATTTTGGTAACTCTTTACAAAAAAGTGTTAACATTGGTTAATGCATCAGCTAGCATGAACTAACAAAGAGGAGTATGTTTTATTCAATATACAACTTCAGTTTTTTTTTTTTTTAAATGTATTAGCACTTTAACAGTATTATAAATTAATACTGGATATATGTCAGCCAATATTGGATATTTATTTGAACAGTACATACTAATTTCCTCTGTTTTTACATAATAATAATAATAATAATAATTAAATAACACTGCTAATCTTTAGCTAATTTCAAAATTTTCACACTATATATTGTAAAAGCGTGTTTACTAAATTAACTTGCAGCTTTTAAAACGATTCTCTTCTTTTGTATTAAAATTAAAAATGCATAAAATTTTAATATCAGCAATTTATCAGTTATTCTTATTATATTTTGCTTATTTGTATCATTCATCAAGTTCCATCTACAACTAAAATGCATTTACAGCCTGATTCAGAAAGGAATCTTTTTGTTTTTTAGTCTTCATTTTTCTGTGTGTGTGTATATATATATATTTTAAGAAAACAATCAGCGTGCTGGTTCTTTTGGAAACTGAAACTGATCTGAAGAACCTATAATGTAACACGAAGAAGCACATAACAACCCAATAACTTTATATACTGATAAGAACCTCAAAAAGGATTTTGCGGATCAAGTCATATTTACAAATGTCTACAATTGTTGCATTAGATACAAAACACCAAAGCAAGTGTAATTTTATTTTGAACAGGAAAACAACTTTCAAATGTAAATATTAAAATAAATGACACTTGCTTTGCTGTTTTTGTCATTTTAATGTGACTTAAACATAAATTGCTAGTATATTCCAGAAACAAAGGTATGGCAACACCGAATTAAATACAACATTTTGAAGTAGGAAACCTTAAGTAGTATTTTTGTGTGAAATCTGAACATCTTTTATTCACAATTTATTTGTATTTTTTTTACCATATAAACATAAACTATACCTATACGATCTTCATGTGACCTCTGGTTTCCACACCTCTGTCTGTGTGTGTGTGTGTGTGTTGACAGTGAGGCTTGAGGGAGTCATTAGTGACCCCAGCATGCTCTGCCACACTAAGCACGGCTGATTCGTCCACAGAGACCCTCTAGACCATCTGCCCCCTCACCCTTCATTCTCCACAGCAGCACTCACACATCATGAACCTACAGCCCCTTTTCACATTTCTGAACGTCCGTTATCACTTTTAAATGCATCGACCGCTACTAACGACAGCCAAACAAAAAGAAGATAAAGTGAAATAATACTGCAAAGTCGTTCTTAGTGCAAATCCTCCAGCAGCGTGGAGCTCTGCAGAGAAAGCAAAAGGGTCTCGTGGCACTTAATGAATGAATCCGTGCTCGTGTCTCAATTAGCAAATAATTAATGGCTGTGTCAAAACAAATTGCTGGGCTAGAGAGCTGTGCTCGTTATTAACTTTTACCAAATGGGAGTGCAACGATGAAGAAAACAAACAAACTTACAAAAATAGCACAGAGTTTTCTTCCAGCTGTCACATCTCACTTACAGTACTGACAGGGATGTCATGAGATCTTTCTTTCTGTAAAAATGCCTAAACAACTTACATCGGCTGAAACTTTCATTCATATCCAAATTGGCCTGATTTACTTTCTTAATAAACATCTCTGCATGCTCTTCTAAAGAATAAAAGAGTCTTTTCATACTCTTTCATTAAAATGTAATAACTTTCTCGGCCTCTAAAGCAATGGGTTTTTTTCTGCTAACACAACAAAGGCCACATGGATGAATAAAAACACCATTTATCAATTGTGTTGAAGTTTAACATTTTGTTCCCTACTTTGTGCAATCCAATCAAATCTCAGTTGAGCTGCATATTCAGATTTACACAGGAATATACCTCATTATGAAACAACAGCAACCCGGTTTACTGAATTAACACACTACAGATGTTTTTAAAGGAATTAAAATAATTATTTTTATTGATCAAGAAAACAGTAAATTGAGTTCCATAACGTTATAAAATATTTTTATTTGAAATAAATGCTGTTCTTTTGTATCGTGAACAACCACGGTTTCCACAAATATATTAAGCAGCAACTGTTTTCAATATTAATAAAAATATGCTTATCAGCATATTAGAATGATTTCTAATGAATCATGAGACACTGAAGAAATTATGATAAGAATTCAGCTGTCATCACAGGAATAAATTACATTTTTAAATATATTCAAATAGAAAACAGGTGTTTCAAATTGCAATAATATTTCAGAATATTAATGCATTTTTTATCAAATAAAAGCAGCTTTAAGCATAAGATACATTTTTCATCACAAAATCAATCCCAAACATTTAGCTGCAGTGTACTGCATGAACACTGTATAAACCAATATTTTATGAACCCATCAGTTCAGATCTCCAAAAGTTCAATCAGCACAATGTTCTGCAATCAGATCATCTGACAGAACTAGTAAGCGTTAACGTGGGAATATACAGAAGCACTACAAGCAGCGGTGGGATTGTTGAAAAGGATGCATTGATGCATCTGGAGCAAAAAAAAGAAAAGAAAATGTGACTCCATCCAGGTCCAGTGTTTCTACAGTTTGCCGTACCAGCAGCATTAATGGCTTCTTAATGTATATTCAGCAGGCTGAAAAAAAGGCTGTTATGTGCTGCTCTTGCTTGAGGATCTAGTTAAATGATTCAGAGGGAAACTACGGCTTTCATTTAGACTCGTGCCCTCCAGTCTGTTTATACTGGTCGATACACTTGTCTGAAGAATATAATGGATTAGCACATCATTCAACACAGCCGCGGCGAGGCAGACTGCAGGCGACCGGGAGAGAAAAGTAAATTACAGTTAGCAGCCGAGCCGGGCCATGCCCTGAGCGAGGAAACATCATATCAGCTATCGCAAACTCCTGTTCCCCATCCAGCCAACTAGAGAGCACGAGGAAATAAAGAATGAGAAAACTGTAAGACAAAATCTAGTACAGCAGGTTCAACAAAATCATCTCTCTAACGGCTTCGCATTTGAATGTCTGAACGGAAAGGAGAAATGAAAGGTTCGGACACATCACTCACGGCTCATGACGTATCATTATGTGAGAGAAGCCGGCACAAAAACCAGAATATGATGAAAGAGGGTCTGTACTCTACTGTAATAATACAACAGTAATGTAATAGAGCATTTAAGAAACCTAAAACCTAGCATAGAAATTGCATTTATTAACAACAGTATTGGGGAACGTTACTTTTAAAAGTAAAACTAATTGTGACTTGTGACGGGTTATTTTTGGTACACTGAAAAAAATTATTTGTTGAATTAACAAAATTTTTTAATAATACATTACAATATGTACACATACATAGTTGACTTTCAACTAAATGTATTTATTTACATTTATAGCTGAAATAAGTTGTTTGCTGTTTACATAAAAAAACAAATCGTACCATTTTCTAAATTTAAAAGTAATGCATTACTTAACTAGTCTGTTGAAAAAAGTCATTTGAAAAAAATCTAATAAAATGGTTTTTTTTTTAATTGTTTGGTTGCCAAGGCAACATTTCTCATTTCCATTAACATGATGTACTAAAATAATTCAAACTGAAATTAATATTAATAATCTAGACATAAAAAAAATATCAAAAATATACAACAAAAGAACTCAATTTTAACAAATTAAAATTACAACAGTATTGCGCTATTGTGAAGTGTCCATCGAAAGCACTTTGCCGAATCTTAGCGGAAGCTGTAGGTGATCCGGATACACTCAATCTACTTCTTTTTTAAAAAATGTTATGAATATGCACATAGCACTGCTCTTTTGCGATATAGTTTTTGTCCATACACTATACAGTGTAAAATTAGGGTATATTTGGATGCACTGGTAGACTGTCCTTGGGCCAGAAACAGTCTCTCCTTCCAAAACCCATCAGCTGCCTGAAGAGGCAACATTTTACCGGATTAAAAAGCCATTTCTATACCTATATCACAAAACGCGCATGTGACGGTCAAACGGGTTTACACTGAAAACATCTGTGTAGAAGCTTCCTTACGAGGGTCCACGATGGTTAGGATGCAGTCTTAGAAGGTATCTGACTAGACCTGGAACAGAACTATTGTCCTCTCTATGACACTTGATTTATTCTCAATTACCCGACTGTCCAGTTCAGAGACATGGGAAATGTAAATGAATGCTCCATCTTATCTTAAGAGTGAGTTTGCTTTTCCTATAGGAAACAGATGAGAAACATGGCTGAGGCTTCTGGAATCTCTCTCTCTCTCTCTCTCTCTCTCTCTGTTCCATTAAAGGAATATCGATTGAACTCGGCTGCTCGCTGCAACAAAATGCCATGAAAATAAGAGAACTTAATATAGCTATTCATTTTCACTGAAAGAAAAGGTTGAACACACACCTTAACATTTGGGAGCTCTCTTTTCTTGGGGAAATGAAACTATTAGTTTGGAATTAAACGTAAAGCTATAAAAGCACTGCAGCTTTATGCCATGACAACAAAAAGAGAGAACTGCCTCTCGTGTCCTTAGTCCAGTGACCTTTTGTCAAACGGTCAAAATTCACGGCCTGATTCCAAACCGTAGGCTGTATCTGATAGGTCTGACAAATAAAACTCTTTTTTTTTTTTTTACATATTTACTTCTCACTACTTTCACGCAGGAACACAAACTGGCAGGAGAGAACAGAAGCCTCGAGCAAAATATCTCTAAAGTGACAAATTTCATGGATCAAACTATTTTGTGTATCAGGAGCTGAGATTCTTCAGGTCTCAGTGGTGTGCGGAGTGATCAATGGTGTGTGATGTTACAAACAAATCCACAGAAATCTCTTCATAATTAATGACCTGTGGCTTTGAGAGGAACACCGGTCCAACACACACAGAGTTTTATTAGTGTTGTGCTTAAGAAAAAACTTCCCGTCAGAGATTGCTGATGAGGATTATCTTACCCTTCAGAGAGATTTTGATTGGCTGGTACATTGTATATGTAAAACTAAATTCTCTTACAAATCGACACTAATTATGATCATTTACTTTTTTTGTTTGCTTGTTTTCAAATTAAACAGTGGAGGAAAAAACATGACCAGGTCATTATTCACCCACATATAAAGAGAAAACAATTATTAAATATTTGTATTAAATATTATATATATTGTGTTTGTGTATATATACATATATACACACACACACACACACACACACACAAATACAGTATATATCTTGAAAATATTAAATGTCTATGCATTTATATATTTATATTCTGATATTTTATATTATACATAAATATATTTAATATATAAATGTAACGCATTTCTCTTAAATATAGACATGTGTTTGTATTTATACATGCATAATAAATATACACAATACACACACACATTCTTAAGAAGAACTTATATTATTCTCAATAATGACATCTTTATTGTAATTTTTTATGCACTATGCAATGCAATACTATTGTTTTAATTACAATATAAGTTATAAATAAACAATTCAGCAACAAAACTAACAAATAATAATTCATAAATAAATAACGATAAATTAAAGGATGAAATATAGCTAGTGCTGTCAAATAATTAATCACGATTAAATTAATTAAATCTAATAAAACTATATTAGATCGAAAAAACATGTTTAAATAAGATATTATTTTTACATTACATTAATGAAAATGTGTGGTAAAATATGAAAAAAAAATATATATATTAAATATTACTATTTATTTATAAATATTAATATTATTTTCATATATACACACACACACACACTCTTTTTCTTTCAGCTTTTCTGAAAGTCACAAACACTCATCAAACTGAAGCTAGAAGTAAATTTGAAGCCTTATTCTTCCACCAGTTGACACTTCAAATCAAAATGAATGGTTAGACCCGGCTGAATTTACCTATACATGCTTATACCTAAGAATCGTCCACTCATTTTCATAGAAAAGCACACATCTATGCCTGAAGCCAAGACATTACCACACTGATCACCAAAGCACCCCATGGGATTCGTCCTCCTCTGAAAACCATGAATTTATCTACCGTCTATTGCATTTACAAATAGATTGTCAAGCCGCTCCGTTCTGTATCTTTTTATTGCATGTCAAATCTGTGCGTCTCCAATAGGTGGAATCTTAATCTCTCCTCCTCCGATATGCAACAGCTCTATCTTACTAATGAAAATGTTGTCAACGTTTCATCGTTTGCATGCCCGGGCTCTGCTGCCGCTCCGTTAATGTAAGGAAGATCAGAAGATACCACCAGCCTTTCAAAGCTGAGGGGAGAAAAGAGGCTAACAGGGGTGAGCAGATAACGTACATTTTGCATCAGTAACTACATAACAACTCTATACTTCCACTGCAGACTAAAAACGCCATTCCTTAAAGTCATTTCTGATGAACTGAACCAACGTCACTTAACCGGTAAATAACTCTCTAAATATCAAATGCCACTGTGGCCCCATTTAAAGGCATTCTAAATGGGTCTTTCAGAGTTTTAGGGGCAAATTCACTATTTATTGTATTAGCATGAAAAGTGCGGCAAAAGTCTTCAGTTCAACAGATTATATACAGACCAATTTCTCACTTTGTGTGTAGAAACATGATATTATTTATGCGATCCTTATATATGTTATTAAATGTCCTCTCTTCTGGAGCTCTAAAATATCTTCTACAGTGTTTTCATAATTTTGTAATGTTCTTTTATTAAACTTTAGATGTGGTCATATGGTCATAATACCCAAAATATTGAACAGTGCAGTTGCCCCATTTCCAATGTAAATATATATATATATATATATATATAAATTAAGATGATTGGAGTACAGTACGTTTTTAATCAGGACCTCACCTGCCAATAGCCAGGGACCTGAGAAAATAAATATGATTACTGTCCATAAAAGTATGTGTCATTTATATAATAATTTATTTTTATACAAAACATAGTGTTTAATTAGTTGCAATTTTATTACTAGTATTAATATTTATTTAAGTTTGTGTGTATTTATTTATTTAATCATTATAATTATTAATGCAAATTCAAAAAATGATATCAATTCAGAAAAATCACTAATACTATTGACTTGTGAAGTATTTAAAGTAATAATTTAAATTGATATAATAATTATTATTTTATAGAGCTATTACTTTCTAATAATAACTAATATTAAGTAACTTCTTTGCTTTAAAACATTAAACCATAGCTTTTATTTTGGTGGGAAACCGAAGGGAAATGTTCATTACAAATGGTGTTTGACAAACACTGTTATTATGGCGCAGCACATCAGATTACATATTTATGTAATTACCAGTCTTTACGATTTAATAATTGTGCTAAACCCTGGTGATATCAAGAGAAATAAGCCAAAACCTGAATGTATGCCAGATTGTGGTAGTCTGCCGTATCCTCCACACGGAGAACTTTCCAGCAAGATTAATAACTGCACCATGCAAACAGTGCAATATTTTCGACCATGTGACCCGTAACCCGATTTGCATAATCATTTGAGTAAATCTGGTTTTAAAACCATATGCAAATAAACAACAGACACGATTGATTCCTCCCTTAACATCTGTCCTTAAGATGATTACTCCACTGCCCTCTGGATTGTGCATCAGACTTTGTGCCTCATGGAATTCTGGGAATAGCAGAAACAAAAAAGCGCTTCCAGAGGGGGGTTAAGGCGACATTGGCAGGCAGATGCTTAGGCCTCCCCAAAAGAACAGCCATTTGCACTTAAATGAGAGGATTTGCGGCCTGTCACCCCATTACCAATACACCATATGTGAAACCATGTTTTTATCCCACATTATAGAGGTGGGAATGAGATCTCCTTAGACCACTTTTCTCTCTCTCTCTCCTTCACTTTTTAGTCTGTCCGTCTCTCTCTTTCCTCATTCTTCTGTACAGAATATTTCAGGTTCAATTCGCTTGTCCATAAGGGATAAGTCAGACATGACACATGCTGCTCTCTTGCATGTCTCTCGGTGTTAGATTTGAAAAAATGGACTTGGGATCAAACCTGCACAGAGCAGCGAAGACCAGGCTGTCTGCCTTCACTCGTGTCTTGAGCAGTCAGAAAGGTATTCCATCTAAAAGCGCTAAAGAGGTTATATTCTACACTCTATTTTATTTCCCTAAAGGATGCCTGGAACAAAAAAAGATGCCATTTAGTTGTGCATTACCATTTCTCACTCTTTTTGTGATTTTATTAAAGTGTATTCTTTTAAATGTGCTTTAGCAGAGAGTGTCTTTACAGCAATTTTACAATGCAGCCAATCACAGAATATATCTCTTGCTTTCTGGAATGCAATGGCCAATCAGAGACGTCACAGCTCACTGACTGCTAAAAACACGAGTTAAACTGGCTTGCGAATCCTCTCATTACAACATACAGTGTATGCACAATGCAAATAACACATGGATTTTTTAATTGGTAGCTCTCATTAAGTTATTTGAAAAGTCGGTCCCCACACAAAAAAGTATGGGCACCCCTGAGTTAAGTCATTATTCAGAGACAATACTTCCATCTTCTAAGGCTCTCAAATGTTGCCAAAGGGAATGTATTCTTATTTATTTGATGAATCAATTGTTATATGCTTTATCACAACAAAGCAAGTTTCAAAACACGACTTTTTACTTAATAGATTTCATAAAAGTGACAGAAAAGAATGTCCCAAAATATGTCTATTATTTTAAATAAACGCTGTTCTTTTGAACTTGCTTTTCATCAAATAAAATCAGTTTTCATCAAAATATGAAGCAGCACTACTGTTTCCAATGCTGATAATAATAAGAAATGTTTCTGGGGCAGCAAATCAGCATCTTAAAATGATTTCTGTAGGATCATGTGACACTGAAGCTGCTTAAAAGTACGATTAAGTTGAAGTAAAATAAATTACATTTGAAAACATATTTAAGTATAAAAGGGTTATTTTCAGTTGTAATAATATTTCACAATATTACTCTTTTTATGTATTTTTGATAAAATAAATGCAGCTTCAGTGAGCACAAGAAATATTTTTCTTTTACCTACCAAAAACTTTTTAAATGGTACAGTAGCTATATTTATACGGCCTAAATCACCATCCATTCCCATGATGCAAAGCTTGGGTATTCTGCCAAAGAAAAGGGTGTTTTGGTTACTGTACCATTAATACTTGATGTAAATGACCTCTTGCTATTGGCCAACCTCCACATACTACTATAATTCACAGCGTTATTCATCATCACCGCCCAAGCCGCTAAATAATAAATATCTGCTCGTATGCAAATGTGCTCATGTAACTTACTTTCAATAAAGTTTTGTTCACCATACATGCAGGCGAGGAAAATCCTGTTTGCACCTGCATCCAAACATCCACTGGCATTCACCAGACCTCCGATCACTTGTAGCGCAGTCAATGATGCGTTTCCTGTTCAGCTTACAGGCTTTGTTTGATGGATGCAAAGGTATCTTAACGTGCCTCTGGCCCACTGGCAGATACCGGCTCCGGCATCCCTCTTTCTTAATGTATTCACGACAGAACAGGGCAGGAAGGATGAAGGGAGAGATATCAGACGGTCCCAAAACCTGCAGCGGATCGTAGGCCTGCGTTCATTCTTCACCGCCGTCTGCTGTTTATTTTGGTCTGTTATCAGCAGCGTGGCGCGCGACTCGGCCTGCTCCGCACCTCCTCTCCAAACTCTACATATTGATTCATTACTAATTATCTATCGCACGGCCAGAGAGTGCGCCGTGCATCATCGCAGGTGTTACTCTCGATAATGGATGGATGAAGTTATCATCCTTGTACACAAAGTGCCAATGACATTTGCAAAAAATCCTCTAAGCAAATTTCCCTCTTATCTGCTGGTGGTGGTGCTGTGGAGGTGGCGGCTCAGAGCACCGTCATTAAGTCACAATAATTAGCTCTCATTTGTAAAAGCTTGTGTTCATAAATACAGATAATTGTATTAGCGGCATTTATGGGGGAAATCTAGACGTGTTTTACGGGAGTGATGGTCCAGACCTGCAGAACTTTCTTTAGTCAACTCAAGAGAACATTAACAGCAATCAAGAACAGGGATTGTTTATCAAACATGAAGTATACCAACACACACACATACCTGCATTTGTGGTTTACGGGGACTCTCCATAGTTGTAATGGTGTTTCTACTGTACAAACTGTATGTGGTATTGTCCTACACTGACCCTACACCTAAGCCTACCCCTTACAGGAAACTGTGTACCATTTTTGAAGTTCTTGTACCATTTTAAGCCTTTTGTTTTACGGGGACACAGGAAGTGTCCTCATAAACCATGTTTACGTAGTAGTACCCATGTCATTATACACACTTGTGTCAAGAACACATATATATAGATGTAGGTTATTAAATAATAAATATGAAATAATTCTGCCTTTGTATGAGTCAGTAATTACATTTGGTCAAGCAATTACTCAAATTTGTTTCTTCTGGGCTAGTATATAAAGAAGTAAAGAATGAACACTGTTTATACACACACACACACACACACACACACACACACAAATGATCATTATAATTATATATTTTATATAATATATAGTATTCTCTTTTTGTTAATAATCTGTTTTAAGTCTGTTTATAATATAATCACAAAAATAATAATCAACTGAATTAAAAAATATATATAATTGAAATTGAATATATATTTATTAGTGCTGTAAAATTATTAATTGCGTTTAATCACATAAATAAACATGGATGCATATACTTGTGATATTTTTATATATTAAATATATTTATAATATTAATTATATGAACATAAATACAGAAATGTAAATACATTTAAATATTTGAGAATATGTGTGTGTATTTATATACTTAATAAATATACACAGAAAACACATATGATATGCAAAGAAAACTTTTCATTTGGAAGCTATTATTTATGGATAACTGTTTGACATCACTGATAATTATGTTTTATATAATATAGAGTATTAAAAAATCTAGAAAATACTACTACTAATAATAATAATAAAAAGAGTACAGCCTTTCTCTTCTAGGAAAATGGGCCAAAACTTGGTATAAAAATACAACAACAAATCATGCCATGTCCTGACTTTCTACATTTTCTACATTCAATAAATGTAAGAAGTATATAAAACGGATCTGAACATTGTGCATTGCACACATTACCATATAAACATTCTTATATATACACACAGCTGTTCAGAAAGTTTGCCTAGAACATCCAGAATTATTAATAGTAGCAAAATACAAAGAGAATGCAAAAACATGACTGCAGAATAAAGAATAAACCCCTTTTAAAATGACCAAGCCTTGATTCACCCTAGTTTGAATTCTTCTAGCACTTGTTCTCTTGACTTTCAGTGCTCAATGATACTCTTATTTTCTAAAGTGAGAGATGGGATAGGGGCCGGTATACACGCTGTCTGTGACTCTGTGCTCTTCTCTCTGAGAGGGTCAACTCTCATCTATTATTCCTCATGGCACGAGTCGTAGGGGCTCAGCAACCCTTGTTATATCCTTATATGATGGGTTTCCCGCTTCTAATGCATGGAGAAGATTACAAACGCATTTTTCTCTTTTGCAGCATCTGGGTGGATGTGTCACATTAAGGTGTCACCCTGGTTTCTGATAAAAAGGTTATTACCGGCTTTATGGCCCTGCCACATAGCAAGGGAGCACACCTTATGTGTAATGAATAGCATTCTTCTTTATAGAGGCTAACTGTACGTCGACTTTTGTTTTCAAGCTGTTTCTGACTGCGCAAAAGACAACATTACCGTATTTTATTGCAGGTACATTTTGGAAGTAGTTTTAATAAATCCCATTAATTTATTCCTTTTATTAATCTGCTCTTTTGTGCCTAAATGGCTAAAAGAAATAGTTTCAGGTTTAATTTTTTTATTGATTTATTTTTCTCCAAATGTCCACTCGGGCTGCTTTTACACTGTAATGTCAGTCATTTTATTACAATTTAAATTAACAATTTTCTGTTTTAGTATATTATAAAATGTTGTTTATTCCTTTGATGCAAAACCTAATATTGCATCATTACACCAACAGTGATCCTTCAGAAATCATTATAATATGCTGATTTGATGATTAAAAATATTTCTTCTTATTATCAATATCAACAGTTGTGTAATATTTTTGTGCAAACTTTTTTTTTGTAAAAACATCTTTAATGTTTGATTTTTTTAGTGTCAGCTTTGATTAAGCTAATGCATATATATATATATATATATATATACATACACATATGCATAAAACATATGCACTAACCACTAGTCTACAGCCTAAAATAAAACAGCATATTTAAGTAGACTTCTTGTTTTTAATGTTGATTCTGAATCTGTCACATGAGCAGATGTTCTGTGGCATTCTAGCGGTCAGTAGTGAATGGTCTGGTGTGCTGGCATTACCACGCTTTACCTCTCACCTCTACAGCAGCGCTAGCAGCACAGAAAAGAGCTCTTCATCTGTTCAACACACTCTCTCACCCCATCTTTCTCTCTGGGCCTCCAGTAAAAAAAAAAAAGCATGAATTTTCAGCACCAGCACAGCTCTGATCTCTTTATAGCATTCAAGATTACAGCATTAATTAAAACACAGCAGTATATCCGACGATGAAAATCTTTACATAGTGTTTCCTCGACCCTGTTTGCGAGACGATGGCAAATCTTATCAATACAAAAATGAGTCTAGCGATCAGAGACGGACCTGATACATGTTAAGACTAATGAGAGCGAGAACACAGTGTTTGACTTCTGAAAACTGACTCTAAACAGTTAAGTCTGCTCATCTGTGTTTTGGAAAACACCAAGACCAAAGAATATATTTAATATAACCAAACCTGTCAAAGATGCATATGGGTTCTATATTTTTATCACCGTCGTTGCATGTACTGCTGAATCATAAAGAATTTAAAATATTTTCATGATAAATAATGATATTTTCCTCCAATTTCTCATTATCATAATGCTGTAAAACATATTATCATTACTGTCGTGCAAGTAAATTATATACTATTTAGTTGTTCAAAAATGTATACATCATAATATGTTTACAGTATGCTGATTTAAATAATGATTGCATTACAATAAGTAGAATATCAGAGAATTTAATAACTTTTTAGGTGGAACAGAATCTGTAATATGTTTTAATAGACTATTTTCATGACGATATTTACATAAATAACATTTTTGTAGTGATTTCAAATGATTAATTGCATCCAAAATAAGTTTTTTTAGCATAATATATGTGTGTGTTCTGAGTATTTTTATAATGTATATAAAAATACGCATATACACAGTATATATTTGTAAAGTATTTACATGTATACTTATATTTAATATATAAACATAACAAATTTATCTGAAATACATATACATGCACGTGTGTGCATTTATATAGAAATAATTAATACATACAAATATATTATGCAAACAAAAACTGTTATTTTGGATGTGATTAATCGTTTGACATGCAGCAATACATTTCTGTATTGGAAAATAATAAATTTTTTAATTTTACAATGCATTTATGTATCATAATATTTTACGATGCTAATTATCACACTGCAGCATCTATATGAGATTGGAAATACGCAAATGTGATTTAGAAATGCTTTAGTGAGTCTCACCAAATCAGAAATTCAAATAATACTACTATACTTAAATATATCTCGTCATTAAAGTGCAGATGCCACATAAACAAACATGATTTTCTCAAGTTGATAAAACACCCAACAATTAATCTCAAACTTCTAAAATAACAATTATCAGAGCAATCAAATCAAATCCTCACTCTCGCCGTCTGAGTAAGCTATCCACGCTATACAGCCGGATTTACAATCCCATATTCCCGTTCCTGATCTCCGTTCAGATCAAAGACGGCTAGGAAAGCCTGGTGTCAGCACTCTGGAGATACTATCGGTCAGATCCTCTGCCTGACATTAATAACGGCGGGCAGACATCTGAAATGAGAGGGGCCGTATCAGTCTGGAGATGAGGAGAAATCTGGGCATTGTGCTTATCAAAGAGCCCCTTAGAGATCAGCGATAGCTGCCATGCTAACCCGCACAGGTGTATGCTAACACACCTCACACTAAATATTACAATATTACACCGCTAATATGACCTATTTAATCACATCTAATCATCTATAAATATATGTATATGTTATATGCTACAATATGTATGTACTGTACGAAAATAATAAATAATAATAATAATAAATAAAAATAATAACAGCACAAGAGGAAAAAAGTACGGTAGCTTAAAGTTGCAGTGTGTACTCCCAGTGTGTAGGACTTTTTCAAGGACACTGGTATGGGTTAGAGATGTTTACCTGCATTATTAATCCACAAATTTAAATTTACCGCAGTGATTTTTTGGAGCTGTGTGTGTGTGCGTGCGCAAAAAAACAGCAGACAATTGATCCGACGCACACCTACTGTGCCATTAGCATTTAGCCAGGACTGATACTTCATGTGTTATTATTGAAAATTGTTTAAAGAGAATAAATAATCAGATTTCTTTCATATGGTACTTAACAAATGCTAATGCATTGTAGTTTCAAATGAATTTACATTTTGTTATTTAGTTAGAGCTTACACTAGCATTCATATGGAAAGTGGGAACCAACAAGCAGAAGTTAATGCACCTTTATATCAAATACAATAGACAGCTAATTGTCTGTGATTCATTAAAACATATTTAATGTAATATTTAACATGCTTTCAATAAAACACAATGGCCTTGTCAGAGCCGTGAAGTCAAAAATGGCACTTAAACTACTTTTCACTTGTTTCTGGACAAATTCATCAGTGTTTCAAAGAATAAAAGGGAAAACCAGTCTATAATCTTTCATCCTGCTTTGCCTGGTAAAGGACTTTCCTTTTCAGCTGATGTCACTAAGTCCTCTCATTTTCCAATCACCTGTCATATAGAAACCTCTGGCTGTGTCGGCCCAAGGAACGCCCGCTTTTCATCACCCAATTTATTTTAATGGGTAAAATGAAGTGGTTGAATATCATGTTTTACTCAGCGATATGACATATTACACTTTTTTCATCAACTTTTGAGTTTTTTTTCTCCGATTTAGAAGATAAGGGAATAAAATACATTAAAATTGACATTTACACACACCCATGTTGGCCCAAACCTGGCATCCCATGTTGGCATCTTGCTACCATGAAACAACAAATGTTTAGCTGAATTTCCATACAATGAAACGGGAAAGCACCTTTACTGTATAATAAGGTTCTCTTTTACATTGATTCCATTTTGGGTTCACAAAAAATCCTTCTTTGAAAAGTTCGGTGTTATGGTTACACCTATTGGTTGCTTATTAGCATGCATATTACTTGAATATTAGCCCTTTTTTTGTGCTAATTAAGCATAAAAAATAATATAAAATATAAATACATAAAATAATCCTACCCAATACCTAAACTTAACAACTACCGCACTAACTAGCGGCAAAGAACCCTTCGGTGAACAGTTCTTAAAAGAATCATAATTTGTGAAGAACATTCTAAAGAACCTTTTGTGCCTTGGAAAGGTTCTACTGCATGGACTCATCATGGAAGCATCAAGTACTAATAATGTTCAAGCTATAAATCCAGCCTATCTAAGGTGCAATAGGATCTATAACAAAAGGTGCAGAAAAAAAGTTCCCTGACCTTGACAATGTGCCGCCAAACCATCTGTTGTTCAGTTAAAACACTCCCGCTCTTACAGACTGTGTGTCATAAACTCTCCCTCTTGTTCTGTTTCTCTCAGTATCTGCGACTCTCAGTGCAGTTAAGCACAAAACGGCGTCTATTGTTTGACGATTGCCATGCCAGACTATCTGCTGCACCTCTAATTTTTCAGTCATCCAATTATTAATGGCCTTTGTTGACTTTGAGATTACGGCCGATATTTCCTCTTTTCCATAATGTTTCCAGCTTGACATCAAGATGGAGAAGGTCTAGCTCCGGTTCCCCAAAGGACGCCGCCCAGGAAACCTTGACATGCACAAAGACACGAGCCTGCCCTGCCGAGAACGATAAGGTCACCTGTGGGATTGCTGAGATTATCTCTGTCAAGCACTTGGACGCAGTGCAGTCAAATGATGCATCATGCAGT
Source organism: Enteromius radiatus (assembly GCA_032357445.1). Taxonomy (NCBI): domain Eukaryota; kingdom Metazoa; phylum Chordata; class Actinopteri; order Cypriniformes; family Cyprinidae; genus Enteromius; species Enteromius radiatus. The sequence goes on along the minus strand of JAUCMS010000031.1, from coordinate 1,691,619 downwards.
CATTTTCAGCGGGAAAAATCCATTTCTTCACTAGGTCGCTATTTGCTTTTCAAAGTGCCCTTGTAGTCTTTGGCTCGGAGCACTTATCAATTTAAATGTTGTGAATTAATAATGTTTTTAAGCCACGTTCCTTGTAGAAGCAGGGAAAAGCCTCCGCCCGTCACTGTTTTGTCGGTCCCAGGTGGGCGACACGCGTGGGCGGTTATTCAGTGGCAGAGATAAAAACCTTTGAATAAGAATAACACCTAAACAGTCTAAATATGGAACAGGTCTTTTCCTTTTTAAAACTTCGAGTACGAATATAACAATGGATCCAAAAGTAGTTTGCAGTTATTAACTGTTTTACTGTACCATCATACTGTATATTTTTTTACTTGCAAACGCAAGATGTAAAATAAAAATACTAAGTACATTTTAAAACTAAGCTATTAAGCTACTTATAGCAGGGTTTGGCAATACGACAAAGGCCATCAGTTACAGCATATTCTAAAACAACTTTAGTTAAAATATCAAGAGAATAACTGTAATGTTTTGTAATATGATATATATACAATATTTTATGATGTAGTAAAACATTCAAAATTACATTTTTCTACGAGAAAAAAATAGAAAAGCAATAAAACAAGCAACAGCTCAAAACAAAACAAAACAAAACATAAAACATAAAAAAGTGGTAATACTTTACAATAAGGTTAATTAGTTAACATCAGTTGACAACATTAGTTAACATGAACTAAGAATGAACTATATTTCTACAGCATTTATTAATATTAGTTCATGCTAATTTCAGCATTTATTAACACATTATTAAAATCATAGCACGGAAAAAATCATTAATAAATATTAATACTTTAGCTGATATAAATAAATAATCAAAGCATCTTTTTCATGTTTCCGTGTTTATGTAACTGTATTTTTACAAAGAAGACCATTTAACCATTTATATGAATCAGTATTTCTAAGAAATTTTTATCTAAATACTGTACATTTCAAATAACCAGGATTTTATCAGTAACTAAATGTTAGAATATACTGTACGGTAACACATCTCACCAAGTCTTTTTATAAAGAGCATGTCCATTTATATTACTCAGTACTCACGTATGCAATTAAAGTGAATTACGAAGACCTTAATGTGTACAGTGACCTATACGTCTTTGTTGTACATTAGCGGATGCTTAAGAATTTAAAGCCCTACATGAAGAGCTAATTAAAGATCATCTTCTCCTGTTCAAATCTCAGTCTTTTCCATCACAAACAACAAAAAAAGCTTCAAAAGAGAACCGCAGCTAGCACACAAAGCTTAATTGTTCCAGAGGGGCATGATGGGATATGACAGCTCCTCCATGACTCTCAGTGAGCTGAGGGTGAGAGCGGGAACAGGAGGGGCAGTTCTGGGAGCGCTGCGGATCGCGGGTGGCTCAATTAAACATGACCTTCCTCTGCCCCTGTCTCTCGCCGCACCGCTACAGGCTCACATGCAAATGCTGACCCTCGGCAGCCACAGCATCATAAATAAAAGAATACTTATTATCCATTTAGTAATATTTCCAAGTCTACCTTGATGGGCTGTTCTAACAGCCAGTGAAATTATTCGCCATTGTTTCATTGTCTGGTCATTCTGAAATTTAGCAATGAATTACTCTGATCCTAATTGTTTTAAACGGTGAATAAAATTAAATAATAACTGGGTTATTATATGTATATCAAAATAAAATATCAAGATAATTTTTATATGATTCATTAATATTGAATAAATAGCAAAAATGACATAAATAAAATAAATCACATTTTAAACAAAGAAAATTAATTGAATAATTATAGATATAAATAAAAAAGATATATTTATAATATAAAATACAACAACAAAAAAAAAAAAATAAAATAAAATATATGTATATCTGTCTATGTTAATTTGATTAATGAATTACAAAGACAGGTAATAATAAATCAATTTGGAAAATAAAGTAATAAATTCAAAATTAACTGAATTTATAGGCAGCAGTTCATCTAAAATAGACATAATTCAAAACTATATATAAAATCATGTATAAAATTAAAATTAAATTAAATTTTAAAAAATCTAGAAAAATATATATAATATTTATCAAAATATTTTATTTATTTATTTAGAGTGTTTTATATTAAATATTAAAAATTCCTACATTTGTTTTACCAACATTTCATATATTTTTGATGCACATATGCTATGAACAGTACGATATGTATATATTTAAAATTTTACCGAGATGTGCGGCAGACATGTTCTTCAGCTTCACTAGTCATGCTAAAGATGTTCAAAAGCATCACTTCAGAGGATAAAAGACAGGGACACAAGTGGGTGTGAACGAGAGAGAGAGAGAGAGAGAGAGAGAGAGAGAGGGGAAGGATCGAGACGGAGGGCAACTGACTCACAAAGATGTGATCAGACAATCGGCCAGACGTTTATGCTAATAGACTGGATACTCCTGGAGTCTCCCCGGCCGGAGCGTCTGAGTGATGGGGAGGAGGACGGAGCGCTCCCCTGTCACCTACAGCACAGCAGATGTCTACATTCAATCCTCCCCTGAATGGAGATGGGACAGAGGGGTCTACAGCCAAATGAAAGCGACGTCTTTTCTCGCAACGGGAAAAGGAAGTACACATTCAGCTGCCTGGAGGCATTCCAGAGCCATCACTATTGCCAAACGTGGAGCGGCAAATTCCTCCACCATATGGTACATTATACTTGGCCTTCAGATGTCAGCGAGCGTACTGTACGACGGCTAAGCTGGTGGTTACGGAGCGGGAGCACGCTTAAATCTAAATCCTACGAGGCAGATGAGACCTCAGATGGTCGCTTTATTCCAGATGTATCAATTTCCTTGGATATCTAGTCCATGCAAGTGCATATGCTGTACTGGCAGGGGTGCCGGCTGCAAATGGCCATATTCCAGAAGCTAATATTCTTTTGGCCGGAATAATGCAATTATTATTTTCCTAGCCATCAGCGTAAGCGCACGCTGCCATCTGTTACACAAAAGCAAACATACACATCTCAATTACAAAACAGACAGCTGCCCGCGTGCGATGTCGCTCGAGTGACGCACCATGACCCGGCAACAAGGTCCTTCTTTCCAAAGCACCTAGAAAACTCAATAAGAAAATCCCCAGCGGCGCCACGTTATCGCCACCTCTCAATTTGCGTCGAGCGTAACGACAAACCTGGTCATTAATCTGTGAAAGATGCTCGCGCATCCATCACGTATTAATTATTGGAGATGAACTAATCACCCGACGCAGAAGCCAAGCAGAGAGGGATGAAAAACTCAGACAAGTGAAAAATTTGGCAACATATGCCTATTTACATACAGAAGTTAAATGATAACAGCTATTAGCGTGGCAAAACCGGATAAGCGGCCATCTGTTGAACTGAATAATACGGATGCAGATGAAAAGGGGTGTTGCTTCGTTTACTGTCAAACATAAAAAAACCTCATATCGGGTCGAATCTGAGAAGAGCGTCTCAAAGAGCGTAGAGATAAGAGAGCGCAAACACGTCCGGAAGCACATCAACTGTATTATCGAAGAGCCGAGGGCAGGTGGTGCCATTGTTTAGCATCACGGTAACGCCGAGAAGCTCGCACTCACTGTAAAAATCTGCTGGCTTCTCCGGTCTGCGCACATTAATCTAACACAAGGTGGTCAATGGCCATGGAGGGAAAAGCAATTTCACATCCTTCGCTCGCTGACCTGAGGAGAGCTGAGAGGAGGGGACGGATGGACAGAGGAGGGAACGTGGAACTCAAAAGAGTCACGCTGAAGCGCAGTCTAATACAGAAAGAAACTTGCTGCCTAAAGTGACATGAAGTGGTGTTCGCATTCTGCCGTGCAAGCAGAAATATTTCTTAGTAAAACAGAAAATTCAATGGGAAATGGAAATAAGACTATGATATTATCGAAAAAAAAAAAAACAAAAAAAAACATATATATATATATATATATATAATATATATCTGTTATTATTATTACTATTATTATTAAACAAATATATATATATATATATATATATATATATATAATAACAACATTTATTAGAATATTTAATATATTACTAATTAATTATTAAATGTTGTATTTGTTATACAACAATAACAATAATAATAATGCAATTGTAATATTACTTTTTTTATTACTGATAGATTGTATTTTTATTTTGGTTTAGTAATTAATATGATTGTATTGTGTTTGTCAATAAGGAAATATAATAATAATAATAATATCAATAAACTATTATTATTAACTATTTTATTCAGTAATAATGACCATAATACCTATTTAATACTACATAATTAAACAAGTGTATTACTTTAGTTTAGTGATATTTAAGTATCAATGATATTTTTATATTTTATATTTTTATATTTTAACTTTATAACATAAAAAAAATTTTGTAATACTAATTCAATAAATACATTATAATAATGTACACACACACACTTATAAATACTAAATATTATTAATAAAAAATAATAACCGTTAAAAGAAAATTAATAACATTGAATTCAATGATAATACATATTTATTACTAATAAAATTTCCAAATGGAGAATCAAACCCAAGCCACTCTACAAAACATGTCATAAATCGCTTTGTCCATGACTGCAGCTGGTTTGAGATCACAGTGAGGTTCAGCTGATGTCATTACGGGGACAGTGGACTCCATGACTGGACGCTTCCTATCTACTTTCAAACGGATTGAGGAAGAGCTTGATTTAGAGATTAGTGCTCCTCTGGTGCCCTGCGAGGCCGCAGTATCTGTCTGAGAGCAGAGCTTGGATTTGAGCAGCTGAGCGCTCGTATGATTGAGCCGCGGTGCTAAAAGGTCATGCTATCGACTGTGCCTAGTGTAATGGCCACAGTATGGTTCAAGCCCTGAATCTTTAATAACCTCCATCATTAGCTCTTAGGAAATCAGCGCTCACACGCAGCGGTCGGGAGAGATCTATTGGCTCTTACCATCGCAAGGCAGGGCTGTAACTTACAGGGTTACAACATGTAGGGTTAAACGGCTATTTTCAACCATTATGCTAGATTAAAAAAAAAAATCAAGGAGACGTGTTAAACCTGACCGATAGCACCACTCCATTAAAGCTATTCAGAGCACATTTACTGCCAATACAAGTCAGGCTTCAGCTACAACAATCCTGAATGTGGTATGAATTAATATTCCCTGTTTTAATCAAAGTTTAGTTATCAAACAGACATTTACTAGCAGATAAGCTATCCTGGTGATTACTTGCATGACTGGAGATGTGCGTTAACTGAGCGCCAACATCTAATTTCAACAAATTAACTACTCAGAGTTAAACTACAAAACCAGCATATATATATATGAAATCATATATAGTATTTTTGATAACCCAAAGCACAAAAATGCATAGAACTGTCAATGCAGAAAAGCTGGCAAATTGCTCATCCAATTAACAATGAAAATAATGAACTACACCTTATAAATTTGTGGCCTCTAGGACAGATTAACGAAGAAAAAGGTTTAGCAATTAAGATCAGGAGAGTTATGGGATAAGCTTAACCATGTAAGATAATAAAACCTACTTAGACTAAAGACTTTACAAGCACTTTATCAGCAGGCCAACCTAAAGATAATACCACAGAAAAAAGCAAGCCAAATTCCAAAAGCCAGGATTTTGAGAATTAATCAATTATTTGATAAAAATCATCAATCAATTAATGCTGAATTAATTTAGAGTTTGCTTTAGTCTTCTCTTCCTTCATTCGTATCTCAATCCTTCTATCTAGCCGAATATTTTAATAGTCTTTTTACTGCCACTGTTGCTTTTATAATTTAGAAGACTCAATATTTACAATGTTCGGATCTGACAGGTCATAGCGCCACTTGAACCTGATTGAAAGCATGTGTTCGGAATCATAGTGCACTGAATAGCATGCACTGCATACTGCCTGCTAACTTTAATCTGTGTGTTCTGTGCATACAACAACAAAAAAATACATAAATACTGTGCAAAGTATACTTTATACTTATTTCTTTTAATGCAAAACATATAAATCTCAATTTTGAGCAAAGAAATATCACCTCTGGTTCATCTTTCTGAAATGAAAGGTGTGTATTGAAAGTATTATTGCATACAGCATATTTTGAACCATCCAGATATTCTAATGTGCTCAGTATGCATTTTTTTCTCTCACATGTAATACAGTTTCTGACAATCTTATACTGTATATGACATTAATACATTTTTAAGTGTGCAAAATGTTTTTTCAATTAGAAATGTTTATAGCCGTTGTAAATGCTGTTTTTGTTGAATTCAGGTTTAGTCAAAATGTTAAAAATATATTAAAAAAATATTGAATAAAATTTTGAGTAAAACAAGTCTTTGTTAAAATAGTCGTTAGTATGCACATTTGTGTAAAAAAGGATGTAAAATACAGGGAGTCAGTCCAGGCTACAACTTCAAAGATGTTATCGATCGAATCCAATTTTGAATAAAGCAAGTCTTTGAGAATAAAATGTACTATGCCAAACTAGAAATGTGACTGTATACTGAATTTTCTGCACCCATGTCATTCAGTTACCCGTGGTCTGTGCACAACATATATAATGAATGATGTATTTTTCTTCTTCAAAAATAGTAGTTAGTATGCCAATTTATACTTTTGAGTAAAACAAGCTTTTTGGTATCACCTCTGGTTCATCTGTCTAACTAGAAATGAAAGGTCGAATCGAGTGCATTGCATTGTGGGATATGGCACTTCATGCAGTGTACTCAGGTTGTATATTTCACATTTTGGACCCTCACACTGTGAAATGTATAAAAGCTGCATAGCGCTTTCTTTCAAAATTAGCAGGTAGTTTGCCATCCTGAACACATCCCAAACGATTCCCAAGCACTGACGGACAAAAATGAGTTAAACTGTTACTGTAACAGGTACAGTGAGCATCTTGACGGTTTTGATCCCTCATACAAGGACAGCGAGAGAGCATTCTGATGATTTGTGTGAATTTTTCCACCGCCGGTGAACAGAAGCTGCCTGTTGTGCAGCCGTGTCTGGTTTGATTGAAGCCTGCTAGCACTCGAGATGAAGCTCAGCTAGACAGGACCGCAAGAGTTCTGAAGGTCACTTTCTCACCGTCTGACCTCGCCGATCTGTCTGTTTATTGAAAGGCCCAGGCTCGAGCCAACAGGAGCGGAGAGCGTGCTAGCATTCCAATGAGAGCATCTCTCCGCCGCTTAAAATATGCAGTGATGAACGCCGCGAATTACACCGCAGCTAACAAACCCGCAGGAGTTTATCTAACACTAATTTGTCCAGATTCTCTTCCGCACCGATGGACGAAAAGAGATGGGAGAGTGAAAAATCTCACGTGCACTCACCTGTGAAAGCCCCAGGTATATGGACACCGTCTCTGAGATGTACAAAAACCTCCCCTCCTTGTTTAGTGCAAATACAAATCCATCCAGGGACTGTGGAGGAAACAGAAAGAGAGAAAGAGAAGAAACAAGTCAGGCGAGAGTCTCACAAATAGCTTATTCCTCACAGCTCAGAGAGGGAAGCCATCAAGCCCAGAATTGCAAACAGAAGTGCATCCCGTGTGGAAACCACTGACAGATCATTAAAGAGCAACAATTACAACGTCAATTAACAGCTTCGGATCACAGACCCCTTAACTCTAAGGGACGAGTGAGCGGTACATAAATATTAGATAGGCCTATGCAAAAAAAAAAAAACAGCTTATTCATATCAATGAAGGTAGAAGAGTTTTCATTTTCCAAAGCGATTTTTTTCCTGCTCAACCAAACAGACATCTGTCAAGACGTTTATACTTCAGAAAAACTACAGATTGATCAGAACAACAACAAAAAACGAGAGAATGTCACCTGAAATAAAAATAAAAAATTATGCTTGATGTACTAAAATAAAGTGAAACCGATATAAAGAAAAAAGAATTACATTTGTAATAAAAATCACAAGAATATAAAACAAACTATTAGGTCTACTTATATCAAATAAAAATAATAATAATATAAAAATCTAATAGCATCTCCATTATACTTAAATAATGCTGATACATAAAAAAAAAAAAGGAATTTATTTTGCAATTAAAAGTTATTTCTCACTGAGAGCGGTTTTTTTTTCCAATGCAACATAGCTGCGTGAAAAAGCACAAAACCACATAAAAGCCAAAGTGCTTGATTGTGAACAAAATCACCTGTGATTGGCCAATGACACACTGCAGCTGCAAAATCCCTTTTTATTTTGCATGGTGTGAGCCGCTAGCACAGCCTGGCAAGCAGTTGTGTTTTCAGTGCCATAACAGTTTTGCCGCCTGCCTCTGCTTGCTCATTGAATATGACAACACAGGCTTCATTGGAAAAACATGCTTGTGACGAGATTTCTGCAAAAGGATATTATATTACAGGGCAGTCGTGGCCTAACGGATAGGGAGTTGGACTTGTAACCCAAAGGTCATGGGTTCGAGTCCCAGGTGGGGGGAGTGAATAATCAGTCCTCTCTCCACCTTCAATACCACGACTGAGACGGCTTCTTCAGCTGCAGCTGTGTGCTTGTTATGGAGATATACATGTCAAACTGTACTAATTATGAAAAAAAATGTATTCTATGATTAACGTGTCATAACATAGTGTTATGAAAATATTATTGATCTAAAATCTTGGTTTACTGCCTTTAGTTTTTAAGCTATAAACTGCAGTGAAATGTCAATATTGATACGTTTTTGGAATTTTTAAATAACTCAAATGACTTGAAGTACACAAATAAACTGTATATTGCTATGGTCATGTGTTTAAGTGATCATTGATTGGTTTCTATCTTCTTTGCCCATATTAGGAATTTCCTGGAACATCATACAATACAGCTACATTACTTTTGTGAGGCATATTTGTAGTTTTCGCACAAGGGCACCCTCTGGCTTGAGTATGAATAAAACAAACTTTATATATTTCCAATAATACTCACACCCCCTATTTTAAGTAAAAACAGATCAAAGAAACATTTTCATTTTTCTCATGCAAGACGTTTTATTAATGAAAAATATACTTCATTGTCATGTTCTAGGCCCTTAACATTGCAACATTTCTCCCATTATTATTTGGCCCTTGACCACAAAACCAGTCATCAAAATTGAGTATTATACATAATCTGAAAGCTGAATAAATAAGCTTTCCATTGATGCATGGTCTTTTCTTAATGAAAGAAAAATTGATCATTTTGACCCATATACAATGAATTGTTGGCTATTGCTACAAACACACCTGTGCTACTTAAGGCTGCTTTTGTGGTTTATATCACATAAACTCCAGTATTGTGACAACAACACCACTATATACTAACATTAACTGTTTAAAAACAACGTTTTATGCGGAACACCATGCTTAGCAAGCACCGCTAATGAACAACCGCAGATCACAGATGCCATAAATATACTCCAAAACAAAGACAGAAGTCACATGCATAAGAAAAGAGCAGTTATGTTGGGTCATTTCTGCATTACTCGTGCATCGTTAGGAATTGCAGACTAAAGAAAGCCGGATATCACTGCTGGAGGTGCTGCTGTTGGGTCTCCAACAGTCAACAATTAAGACATTGAGGTCACATGGGTTAATTACATATTGTCTCCCACCGCCTCAGATAATCTGTGGGGTGATGCACCCCGGGCGAGAAAATGGCAGAAAGGAACGAGGAGAAAACAACAAGTTATTGTGCGCAATGTCACAGCTGATCTGATCACCTTTTTATGAAAATCAGGTTTACACAGACGGGGTGGAAAAGCATCCCTCTCTCGTTTATTTGCGAGTTTAAAGCAGCGTCGGCAGCTGGCGAGAGAGCGTGCGGTCTCTACTCGCCGATAAAACAGCAGAGCCTCGGGCTATTTACAGCGCGCTGATATGCAGCTGACAACAGCACGTCCCACGGCGGCCCACTAGCGCATCACTTCCTCCCTGAGCACGCATCTGCTGGAGGTGATGTGTTCGACTCGCGCTTTACATTACACCACGCTAATGCTAATACTAGCCCATTATATGACACTTTACATTTGAAATGCTAATATGCCAATATAGATGCGTTAACATAACTGCTACGCTAACACAGATGCTTATTTACATTACTTACAGTAACAAAAAGCTTCAAGGGACTATATTCTACACATTTAGCATTTAATTTTGTCCCCGAAGTCCACTTATAATATCAGTCAAGGTTTCCTGCACCCAAATAGTTGTAAATTAGCCTTAACTGACCAGGTTTGAAGCCTCTCGCTGACCCTCAGGGGCCACTGCATTCTAGTTTTTTTTATCCAAGCTATTTTTTAATTGTTGGTCTATGTAAATATTCCCAAATCAAACATCTTTATTAAGACGTGCCTTCTTTTTAAGTAGTTTAACATCTAAGAGGCATTTTTAAAACAATCGACCAATTGGATAAATCCAAATGCATGTTTATATTAGCAATATGAGATAACAATCGGAACTAATGTCTTTCTGGTTTATGATATATTCTGTGGGAACAGCTCCTTAAATCAAATACATTTTTAAAATATATTTAAACTTGTGTATGCCAATTACATCTGATACCTGAAATAAACATTTATACATTGAGATATTTTATATATATATATATATATATATAGTGAGCCAAAGACGTTAAGATTAAATTTACAAAAGTTTTATTTTATGTCCATAGAAAGCACAATAAATTAAGTGTAAAGTAAGTGTCTTCTGAGTTTTATGAGAATACAATGTCCAAATTTGGTTTAAATAATGTTACACTGCCATTCAGAAAAACCTAGGATAGTGGCAAATTTAAAAAAAAGTAAAATTACAACTAATTAAATGATTATTGTTGTAAATATGCCTGACAAGATTGTTAAACCGAGTGACATTTTAGTGGATGTCTTCTGAAATTAGGAAAAAATGTCTATGAAGTTTTTGCTCAGAAAAACAGAAACAAAAATGTGATTAAATTAAACAGAAAACACAATTTAAAGCTTTCACGCTTTACATTTTTTATATACACACAGTAAGGAGAAATATTGTGAAAACTCTCTTTTATTTTAAAATGTAATTTATTTCTGTGATGTAAATATGAATTGTCAGCATCATCGCTTTAGTATCCTTTTTTGATTTCTAATATATATTTTTTCTGCCAAGAAAGATATCTTATTATTATCACTGATGAAAACAGATGTGAAGGAATTTTTTTCATTGAAACGGTGATATAATTTTTTAAAGATATTTTTGATCAATGCAAAATAAAATAAATAAAATTATTGTAACATTATAAATGTATTTACTGTGACTTCTGGTAAATAGAATCCATCCTTAATGGAAGATAAATAAATAAATAAATAAACTTTACCTTTAATTTAGTAAAAATTTAAACTGTAAGATATATAAAATACATTTAAATTCAGTGTAAAAAATACACTACATTCAGTTGTTCTCTCAAATGATGCATCATGTTTATAAAGCACACCATTCTCCTCCATCCCTGTCAGTTCATCTAAGCACAGCGAGACCGCCGCTTCTCCCCAGCGGAGGGTCTTTCTGACCTGAGAGAGACTCCTCAGGCTCTGACACGGCCTCCTACGTCCCTGCAGATGCAGCCCTGGCTGTCAGGACGGACCCTCGGCAGTCACCTCCAGCCAGTCTGCAATCATCTCCTCCCTGTTCACCGCTGCTCTTCCTTCAACCGCACGGTCTCTGAGGAACACTGCATGCCTCCGCCTGGCTCCCCTCCATGATAAACGGCCTCTGTTTACAGGCTAACCACTGTGTAAAGTGCACAATAAATCACTAGCCAGACAAACTTCTGGGGGAGAAAAGTGTAACATTAAGATGGGCCTTTTTTGTCATTTGTTTAAAGCAGTCATGCCTTGCAAGCAGCTTCTCTCTCTCTTTGTTGTCTAAAGTGCTGAGAGAAGGAAGAACGCGTCTCTCAGAGGGGAAATGAAACTCTGTAACGGTTAGGGATCCGCACACTTGACCTTAGGCATCAAAAGCAATAGAATCCGCATTAAGATTAAATGTAGACAAAATGAAAACACGTAAATCAAGCTTCTCTAGGTTTTAGTTATTCACAAACAGCATTAACAAGAGACTTATTTAACAGTAATTCAGCATCATGCAAATTAATTGAATCTTTGTTTAAATAAATAGACATTACACGACTGAAAGTCCATTTTAATTTTTTTGCTTATATTTATTTCGTCAACACAAAATCTAATTTTATCCTATTGCCTTTTTTTAATAAAAAGTAAATAAGTTCCTGTACAGAATATTTATTAGTGTGAATTATTCTCAATTAAAGTAAAGTTTTCTTCTCTAATATTCCATCAAAATGTAATATGTTTTTGGGTAATTTGTTTTCTTGTCGAAAAGCATTGGAAATTCATAAACATGTCAAATCACAGAAGAAAAATGGCTTTTATGTTGAGTTTATATAACAATATACACGTTACTGGTTTTATTATGCACGTTATTCTAAAATAAATAAATAAATAAATATATTAGTGCTGTCAAATGATCACGATTAATCATAATTAATCACATCCAAAATAAAAGTTTTTGTTTGCATAATATATGTATGTTCTGTGTATATTTATTATGTATATATAAATACAGTTTATATTTTGTAAGATATGTACATGTATTTATATGTCTACATTTGGTAACACTTTATTTTGATGGTCCACTTTAGATATTCAACTAACAGTAAGTAACTTCAAGTAGCTACATGTCAACTAGCAGTCATTAGACTAAGACTGTCTGCTTAATATCTTCTAACACTTCATTTTGATGGGTCCACAACACACTACATTCTGACTTATTCAACTAACCCTAAATCTACCCTAACAGTCTACATGTAGTTGTGAATTAATGAGAATTAGTTGACATGTAGTTACTTATAGTTAGTAGAATGTCTGAATTAACATTCAGAATCGAAATAAAGTGTAACCCTACATATATATATATATATATATATATATATATAAAACTTCTATTTTAAATAAATATATTTAGTATATAAACATAGCATATATACATGCATGTGTGTGTATTTATATAGCATATAAATATGTATATATTTTATGTAAACAAAGACTTTTATTTTGGATGTGATTAATCGTTTGACAGCACTAATACATATACATATATATATATATATATTATATATATATGCACACACACAGACACACACAAATTTTATATTTTCAGCTTCAATCAAGAAATCAAGTAATTATGTTCACTCAAAAATATGTCATATCACAGAAATAAAGTGGTTTTCACATTGACTTTACATGTTTGGTCGTACTATGGACAACAAAAAAACAATTCATAGGATTTTTCTTCCCTGGAACTACTATAAAGCTATGATTCTTGTTAGATAGAACACAAACCCTGAAGCAAGAACACACCTGCCTTCCAGTGCTACAGCAGTAAACTCAGCAGCCTTGTGTTTTCTCTAACAAAGGACAAATATACGTCAGCTGAAGGACACGCAAGCTGGTAAACATCAATCTACTCTCCGCACCCCGGCCAGAGCCACCGCACGTCCACATTAACACACACAGCGGACACCAGGCGAGAGCAGCCTCATTGACTATTAACATATCATTAACTATTAGGTCAGACAAAATGAAGAGGGAGAGAGAGGCAGAGAGGAGCGGGGCAGCTGGTGATGGGGGAGCTGCCACATGTTCATCTCTCCCAAACTCATCTCTCCTTCCCTCCAAACTCCAACAGACTCCATGATGAACAACTACAACTGCAATTAAGACTTCTCACAGGGCTGACCAAAGCATGTGGACTCGCTCTCACAGGTACTAAGCTACAGGACTCCTACATGGAGCGTAAATTAAGACTTAAACCTCTCTCAGATACGTCATAGGTGGGAGAACACAGGCTTAAAAAGCACATAGTAAACATTATTACACACTGTACACGTGTTATTTTAGTTAGCAATGGGAAAAAAAGTCTCATTTTCATTTAGATGACCATGATGTACTAAAAAAATTTTATGTAAAACTAAAACAAAAATGTACTGATACATAAAAAAACACAAACTACTAAAAATGGCAACAACACAAAAAACATACAAAAACTTTAACTAAAATTATAAAAATGAAAACTAATTGAAAATTTAAAAATTAGATGAAATTTAGTTTACTTGACCAAAAAGTAAAACTAAAGCAACATTTCTACATATATACAAAATTAAAAATATTATAAATATAATTATATATAATAAATATAATAAATTTATATATAATATAAAATTATATATATATATATATATATAAATTTTGTTTTACCGACATTTATAGCCTAACGACATTTAAATAAATAAAAACAAGTGAGAAATACAAGAAGAAATAAAGAAGACAAAGACTGTCTCCTTCCAAATTTTTTTTTCAATTTACATCATAAAATACTTTAATAGTTTTTAATTTATTATATAAGGGAAATTAATTAATTAAATAACATTAATAAATATTTTTATTAGTAATGTTAATTATAATATTAATAAATGTAATAATTTATATAGAAATTGTTTTACAAATAAAACAATTAAAAATCAGTTCGGCATTTCAGTTATCAGAACGAATGCATAAAAATAATAATGAAAATGAAATATCAGTCAGTCTATACTGAAAAGTTTGCTAAAACAAATTTAGGATTCTTGAAAGCTTTCCATTTCAGATTAGGATCAGGTAATCAGGTAAAAAAAAAAATCTGTGCTATAAATTATTATGCTCAAATTAATAAGCCTTATCTTTAAAGTGTGAATGTCCCAAGACTGTTGATCTGCTGCACCATAAAAACAGATGAAACTGGCTCAAATGTTAACCTGGAGAGGCTGATAGTGACAGACAGCATGAGTGTGACAGCAGACGTGTGTGTGTGGGAGTGACATAGACAGTAAGAAAGTGTCTACATGTGTGTGAGAGAAAAAGACAGATGAGAGGTGTTAAAAGAGATCTTATCAGAACTTCTAAATTGCCGCGGGAGCCGTGAGAGATCTTTTTCACTGAAGTCAATTCTGAGGCTGACAAGCCATGTAGAAATGTGCAAATATGGATGCGCGGTATTGATTTCTTTATTGAAGGCACCAGCACGGGAGATGCTCGAATCACTCATCCTACCCCTCGCCGAGACCTCTTTCAAATAAGAGCGTCGTTAGATTGCTCATTTCATATGGGGCTTAGCGTTGGGGGGAGGGGAGCTACTCAACATGCCATATTTATTGGCCTGCTTCACTCCAAATGACCTACAACACGCATCCGTTTAAAAAAGGTGTGAGAAGCTTTCAGCGTATCCTCAATCTCTGAGTCAAACATCTCAGCATCTACACCAGAAACACAAACTGAAAGAAACTGTCTGCCAGATTTACTAATGATGGAAATATTTGGAATTAATATGATTGATCATAATTACTGTCAAAAAACAGAAACACAGCAATAACTGACCTTTCGCAAAAGCCACACCCCCCTTAGTTACTGTTGCTAGCCCGTCAAGCTTACCGACAACGACCATAGAAAACATGGCGGGGAGAGGTGTACCTGTCGGTGTCGGTGACTCCTTTTACTCTGAAACACTCTTAAAACTGCATTTCATGGCACAATAATAGCAATATTTAGAAATTTGCCGAGACCAATTCAGAGACTGAAGCCACCTGACAGAAGCCCCTCTCATGACGCGAATTCACGTCTGTTGTACCCGCGAATGAAGCGAGT
>JAUCMS010000031.1:1662387-1675747 GCA_032357445.1 Enteromius radiatus | reverse complement strand
GGATGATCAGAAGAAATGGACAGCACCTGAGTTAAATATATGAGCGTCACAGCAAAGGGTCTGAATACTTATGACCACGTGTTATTTCAGTTTTTCTTTTTTTAATAAATCTGCAAAAATTTCAATAATTCTTCTTCTGTAAATATGGAGTGCTGTTTGTACGTTAATGAGGAAAAAAATGAACTTGAATGATTTTAGCAAATGGCTGCAATATAACAAAGAGTGAAAAATTTAAAGGGGTCTGAATACTTTCCATACCCACTGTATTTTAAAAATATTTATATGTATTTATTTATATTCATATAATTTATATTAAATATAATATAAATATATTTAATATATAAACATGATTTATATTTCTTATATTTCCTTATATATACATGAAAGTGTTTGTATTTATATATACATAAAAATATACACTGTATACACATATATTATGTGAACAAAAATGTGATTAATCATTTGAAAGCACTAATATTTATATAATTTATTATTTACATTGTTAAGAAGTTGTCTGCATTGTGCCCTGATTCTACTCCCTCTCTGTTGCTAACAATTTCCTTTTCCTATAAACAGAAAGTGCAAAAAATGTAAAACATAAATAGTGTTGTTTCTTGCTGTTGGACAGCTGATGTGTGAAATCTAAATTAGCACCCCTCACCAAAGAGGATGACAAAAGCACTCCAGGAGCAGAAGAGCCAACGCCGGCTTTCCTTGTACAAACTACGCCACTTTTCCAAAGTTCCTTCGGGTGACCAGGCAACAATATTGTTTCGACTTTCCTCTGCGCCAGGATTTAATTAAGTGATAACAGTCACCTTCGGGTGATGACACAGGACAATAATATCTGGGCTAAAGTAAAACGCTGAGACTGGCCAGCACGTATTATCATGAGCAAAGATAGAGAGAAAGAGAGAGGAAGAAATCCGCACTTTACAAACACGTCTGGGCTTCATCCAGGTTAGACTCAGGAAGAGGAAATATTTTCTGAGTCTAATCTGAGGGGTTAAGGGGGGGATTTAGCTCCAACCTAAGAGGATTAAACATCATTTGAATGCGTATGTGTTTAAACACAGGCTTAATAAAACAATATGACGTCAGTACAAACAAATAGAGGGCTCGACTTGATTTGGAGGACATATGTATACCCGTTGACATATGAGTTTCCCATAAAACTTGCATAAAGTAATCCATTCTGACTGAAACAGGAGATTTTACAAAAATACAAAAGCATGACTTGCTAGGAGGCAGATAACAACAGGTCTAAAACAACTTTTTTTTTAAACTTTCTGTTAACATAACATCAAAATGCATGCCATATGACTTGCGCACGTGCATTGTAGACCGTCCTGCCATTTAACCTCAAGCTAAAAGGATTAAATCCTGCAGGAAATTGAACAAAATGAAATCTGGAATATCACAGAGATCCTGCAGAATGAAAAAATAAAATAAAATAATGAAAAACAGAATCAAAGACGAGTTTATTATGGAGAACAGACAAAGAAGCCTAGAGATATTCACTGAAAATTCAGCGAAATTTCCTCTCGAAATGATCGCAATGACTCAAATTAATTTTAATGACATTTATTTCTCAAAAATAGAGCCACTTATTCCAAGCTTTCATCAAAGAAACTCTTTTAAGTGCGTAGATCCGCTGTATACTACACTTTCATATGTACTGCATGAGAAATATATATTTTTAATTCATACTCAGTAGATACAAATACTCCCTTAGAATACACAGGGCCATTAGTATGCAATATGACGATTTATTCAAACAATGATAACGAGTTCAGTCTCTTAGAGATGAATAGTAAATCATCGTGTTTTTTAATCCTGCAAAGTTTGGCCTTTTTATGAAAGAAAAGTGAATTTGTCGCAGCCGATGATTTGCTATGCATTCATGCACAACGCATAAGGTACATGATCATGCAAAAGTTTTGTTGTGGAGACCCAAGGCCGGTCCAGACGGGGTACGGTGGTCCTGCAGGTAATGAGGACCTTCACACAGTCAGCACTGATTGCCTTCTCCTGTATGAAAATGTCTAACAATGACTGCTCAGAAGCCCTTCAATACGGACAGCGATCACACACACACACACACATCTCAGCGATGCCTCTTAAGAAATCGCATAGGGCCTGACCACCACAGTCTAATTATGCTAATTGCTTCAATGCCCTTGCTTTATTTATGCATGGCGTCTAAGATAAATAAGAGAAAATTGCTTTGGATCTAACTGTATTCATTTTAGAATGCAAACTAGCCCGTGTTTGTTATGAGATTGCTGATGTGTTTACCCCTGAAATTCTGCAGGTAATTGCAATTTTGATTGTACATTTATTTTTCCCACTGACAGTCCCAGGACTGCGTCTGTTCTCAGTTTTTATAATTAAATGCTTTGTAATATTTAAGCACACCGAATGGAAGAAAAACAGCACACATTAGAATATTTTATTCACCAGACTGAATAGCTCGCTCAGGGGGATCAAGACACACTGGGAGAATGAAAATGCTTGAAATCTGGAGGTTTTGTTGAGGGAAACATTAAAAGGTGGAAATTGGAATAAAGGGTGAGATATATGTGTCTCGTTATCGGCCTGAGAGTTTCAGAGAAAAAAAATCGAAAGACCGTTCTGATCCTAAGGCTCAAAACATACTTGACATAAACATATCTAAACTAGCTTGATTTCACATGCTGAAATGTGATTCATAACACACACTGCAATTCTATGTGCTGCCTGAAGGGGAGCTATAGTGATTCTATAGGCGTTCTCTTTCAGGTCAACCTGTGTTGACCTGAAAGTCAGCATTTTTCCCTAGGGACTGGGATACCCTGGGTTGTTTTTTTAAGTCTGCAGGTTGAAGCAAAAACCTGACCTGCCTTACCCCAGGAACGTTATTTTGATCCTGATTGGGCTAGTTTTGAGTAACAATTAGTCTGTTTTTACACTGACCTGGCAACCCTGATGTGCTTTCATAACTCAGATGAGTACTTAGTATCACAGTTGTCACTTAATACAGTTTAGTTTAGTATATTTATTCATAA
Organism: Enteromius radiatus; assembly: GCA_032357445.1. Taxonomy (NCBI): domain Eukaryota; kingdom Metazoa; phylum Chordata; class Actinopteri; order Cypriniformes; family Cyprinidae; genus Enteromius; species Enteromius radiatus. The sequence goes on along the minus strand of JAUCMS010000031.1, from coordinate 1,672,700 downwards.
AACACATTTACAAACAACAGAAGTTGAAAGCTACAGTAAGTGCTGTACTGGCAGTAGTAAAAAAAAGGAACATATCTAAAATGCATTTATTTCACACTAAGCATACATTGCTCAAGTTTTAATTAACCTTTATTTGGAGTAGGCTATTACTTATGCACAGTGCAAATTTCTTAATATTAAGCTTAAAATGAGTTTAAAGTCACCATTGAAGAAGACTGTATGATTTTTGAATAATATTGGGATTTAAATGTAAGCTATTTGAAGTGTACCTGAAGCATACTTGAAATAGTTCCACTTCAGCACAATCAAATATCCTCAAATATATACTTTTTTTCCTTTAAATGGAAATTGTTCAAAATATTTTAAAACTGTAAATTTAACAATTCTCCGTTTGTCTCCAGCTCAATATTAATATGATAAAGAATTCATTCCTATGCGTAAATACTTCACTGTGGTAGATAACCTTAACATTATTTATCTGGAAACACATAGCTGAGGTTGTTTTGATAATGTTTCACATTTGAGATCTAATAATAATGTGTTAAAGCTCGATAATAGACCCTCATTCTTTTATATGGAGAGTTTTGTCCTCTGCGTATATGCACAAGCTGGGCACAGCACGTCATAAATTCATAAAATTACAATTGATTGGTGTGAGCAGAGGGAGAAAACAACAAACATTTGCCATCTACTTCAAACTCATCTCTCTCTCAAGTCTGATGGACTCACACAGGCACAGTCACATCAGGCCGAGTTTTGCCTGGTCATACGGGGGAAATCATTGCCATCTTTCCATCCTTTGTTATGAAGTATGGATTTCACCTCTGTGATGGAGCTTTTGAGTCTATTTGAAATGTTGGAGACCGTAACGATGAAGGATTTTACCCCGATTAATCAAAACATGGATCTTTCTCACCCATAGGCCAATTACTACCGGCCTTTCCACAGATAGAGGTCTACTTCTGAACGTTTCTTTCTTTGATTCCAATTCCATGTAGAATAACAATCAAGAATCTCATTTTATAACTCAAAATGCATACTTCAAGAACTAGTTAAATGGTTACTAATTTAATGGCTGCACTGAATTAGCCTTGAATAAAGCCAATATCTAACCTCCAAACCTGGAGTTTCTTTTATAAATAAGTGCATTAAATCAATCATAAGTGACTGTAAATACATTTGAAGAGCTCAGCCACTAAGCCACTAAGTGCTATCTGAGATTTTCTTCTAAAATGAGCCTTTTTCTCATGTTTCACTGTAATGGAACAGATTCTTTTCATTGCTATCAAAGTGAAATAACTGAACATAAATATAGGAGTCAATTTAGAATGAGCATCTGAACTCTTCGCTTATAATGTTACAAAAGATTTCTGATTTAAATAACTGCTGCTCTTGTGAGCTTTCAAGAATCCTGAAAACAGCCCAAAAATATTTTCAGTAATAATAATAATAAAAAAATCAATGCAAATCTGCATATTGAAATGATTTCTGAAGCATCATGTGTCACTGAAGACTGGAGTAATGATGCTGAAAATTCAGCTTTGCATCCCATTTTATAATATATTCAAATTGTAAGAATATTTCGTTTTCATCCCATTTCTGATCAAATAAATACATCCTCGGTGAGTATAAAGGTCTTCTTTTAAAAACTCTCTGACAGCTTCGTATAATTACACACGCACCAACTTGCTTTGCACATAGCTGCTTAATAATACAAATATATATTCCAACAACACAACATTATCCTGTCACAAGTTGCTGTCAGATTCAGCAGACTAATTACAGCTTCCCTCGTTTCCACCAATCACACATAAGCCTGTTGGTCTGTTTGTTCAGATGTATTAGTTTATTTGATTATCCTCTCAGTACGGCCTCAACAAAGCTACAGTCGCGACAAACCTAAATGATATTTGCTTTCTGAAAAGACAGCAGCGAAGGCGGCGTGAATTCATTGATAACCTTATCTCATTAAGTTTACAATCCTGTGGCATTACCATTAAAAGCAGGAAAGGGAAAACGGTTTTGTTACCCGCTCTGTTCCCCTGCTAGCGGCTGACAAGCGTCTTGATTTATTTATTGTATTCGTGCGTTCCCGTCTCATGTAGAGGAACAAATGCGGCGGGCACGGGAGTCTCCATTGACAGGCCTTTTGTGCGGCGGCATAAAAAATGAGCCACTTACTTACAATACATCCATAGGAAATCAGATGCAAAAAGAATCGGAATGGGAAGTTCTCACATCTACAGAAAGAGGATACATGAGGGAGGCAAAATCAATAGAGAATAACTCCTTTTCTCTGGCTGAATTTAAGATTCAGCAAAAGTTTTGTCTGGGGAAGTTCGCCTGATACAGGTCTGCGGGATGAAACCGGCATTAATCATTCCAACAAGTCGTACATTTCTATAATACAAAGACTCCTCCGCCGAGCCCCCCGGCCCACCCTGTACTCGCACACAAACCTATCACTCAGAGCTGGGGTTACTGAGCTTATACCCCTAAGGCGGAGATAAGAAATCGCCACGGTCCCGTATTCGGTTAAATCACTGTAGCCACATTAGGCTGAACGGAGGCAGGAAATGGCAGGAAGAAAAGGCAGCGCTTTATGCCGCCTGTGCCCAGATGCTTATCGCCCTGCTGAAAAAGACATTTGTCTTTTGTCTGGATTGCCCTTGACACATCCTTAAGGGAAGGAAGTCTTGAACTTGTCTTTGTTTTGAAGAGCCCTTGGACCTCCGCGGTTTAATCTGGGTTAAACGCGGCCTGATCTCGCGAGTATTTCGCCCCAGCTTTGATAAAGCGCACGCCAAATCCCTCCTCTTTTCTGCTTTCATATATCAACTATTCAGTGGGCCTTCTCGGACCACCAAGGCATTGTGATCGCGGGGATACACTACAGCAAAACGCTATCACGAAATCGCCAACTGTGTTTAATCAAAAGGAGTCGTTCTCTGTCCGAAACGGACATATTGCAAAGACAAATCATAATAAAGTGCAATTTTTGAATAGATGTAGGTGCTCATCTCATAAATCTAAATTTTTTTTCTGAGGCAACAATTCTAATTTTCATTTAGTTTAACTTAATGTACAAAAACAACTAAACATTTTTATTTATAAAAACTGTAGGTTACATTAATAAAAAATGATATGTTTTGATATATTCATAAATTAATACAATAATAAAAAATATTTGAGAATTTTAGAACATCAAGCAGAAAATATGAAAAATAAAACATACAAAATCTAGAATTAATATCTCAATGATACTAAAATAACATTGATGTGCATCTGTTATACTTTGGATATTTTTTACAATGTGACATTATTTTTATGGCTTTTTATGACTTAAATAAATTAGTTTTATTTTTTTTTACGCTTTATTTTTAGTGGTAGTTATCAATATTTACAGTAAACGATTACAGTAGTACAACACTACTCTAACATGCAAATTTATATGCATATATAATATGCAATTATATATATATATAATATATAATTGCATTAATATATATATATATATATATATAATACATATTAATATATAGAGGAAAATGTGCTTAATTGTCATAAAAAATAATGCCAGAATCTAATTTAAATAACAAAACAGCCAAAATATGAAAAAAAAAAAGTAACTCTCCACAATAGCGGCAAAAGCAGAGGCAGACGGCATCATGGATGAGGGTTAGGGAAGTATGTGGATATTTATTGGTCTCGGTTCCTCTGAGAACACATTTAAAGCCACAGTAATTACACCCAAAGCCACGTTATGAGCCCATAAGAAGCACACTAAAGACTGCCGGGTGCTGCTCGCATGTGCCGTAATGACAGATACAGGAGGCGTGTAAAGACAAACACACAAACGCGCTCATGATCGCCATGTCAGGTGTTTATGCCAGGCTGGGTACGATCGAGGTACGCGCCACATGGCCTCTAATCACCCTGCTTCATTACGGATTTAAAACAGCATGTTTTACAATACCTTCATGGCGTATACTACAGATGTGGCGGTAGAAAGAGTCACGTGCCTGTATTTTTTCCCAGAACGCACCTACAGCAGTTATTATACCTGTGTGCGCGAAAGCTATATTTGCATCAAAAGAGTAGTTTAATAAGAACAAAGCGCCTTAAAAGACTTTCATTGGGAAAGAAAAGAGAAAGTGAGTTTGAAGTATACAAAACCTGGGCTGTTCCCAAGGGAAAAGCGTTCTAGTCTGTGATAATGAGACATCCCTGTGGGACACATGCATGCAGGGCGGAAAATAACATCTGTATCATTTAGATGCTAGAAATCTGACTACTAACTCAAAGGGGAATTCATCTGCGTTCAAGCGAACAGAAAAAATTGTGCTGCATGGCTATATTATATTATACTATGGGAATGTACTGTGATTCTTTATTCTAACTCAAAATAAAGCATATAAAACATCATTTACAGCGCTTTGTGCAATTACATTCTCAGCTTGTTCTGAGTGTAAGTGGAACAGAATATGTGTTGGACAAATGCTATACTAAGTAACATTCTCACAGACTTGCTCTGAAATGCTGGTCAGTCTCCTATGTTTCAAAAAAGTATTGATTCTTGCTGTGAGAACATCAATATACTGTATTATTGTGACGTAATCTATCACAAGATTGCGAAATATCTTCAAGAATTGAATAAAAACAATCACCGGAAATAATGAATAAATAACAAACAAATAAATATAATAAAATAATATTATAAAATAGAGAAAGTCAAATCAAATAAATGTTATGCATAAGAGTAATGTGTATAGTTGGGAAATGTACATAATTGTCATGAAAATAATGTCATAATAATAATAATAATAAAAACAACTCATAATGAAGGTAAGAAATGGCTTCATTTTTATGCAAATAATTTTCTAATATATCACAATATTATGAAATATACCTTCACCCTAGAAATCAAAATGAAAAAAATCATAAAATATATATCTGCATTAAAAATATGCAGTTTTAGGACCTTTACATTTTTTTTTAACATTATTTTTTTCATGACGATTTTTTTTTCATGATATACAGTAAAATAAAAGTTGCTTTAAATAATTGAGAATCAACTCAGAATCACAGCAAAAATAAATAAAAAAATTGTGGGCGGAGTCAAGTTGTTCATGGCCAGCCAATGTAGAACATAGGCGTGAATTATGCAAATGTGTTACCCTGTGAAATGTAGCGTCACGGAAACAGGATTCGAATTACTAACGACTTGTAAAAACCGGTCAATTTTGATGCAAATAATAATTCCTTTTAATTTAGGGGTAAACTGTAAGCCAAACATCAGCTTCATCACGCCTTTGACCTCCGACACAGTTCTGCAGTTCTTTCAGTTTAGCTTATCATCCTAAAACATCACACAAAAACTATACCAAGCCTCCAAAAATCTTCTGCTTTCAATCATGCGGATGCTTATGACAACTTGATGAATTACCGCCGCATAGCGATGCATCCCGAACTGGCTGCTGTTTTTTAAGCACGGCGAGGTGTTGGGCGGCTCTTCCGCTTTGGTGAAGGCTCAGCATCAGGTGTCAAAGGCGAGGGTGACTCCTACTTATAACAAATGTAGTGACAGGTTACGATCAAGGGCCGCGCTGACATTCTCTCTGCAAAGGTCAATGTATGGCGAAGCCGACGATGAAGAAATGAGCGCTCTGCCATCATTGCCAAGGCAAAAGGTCAGACACAAGCTGATTGGTGATAGAACTATCAAATTAACCAATCAATACACGGCTGGGATGGGAGGAAACAGGCCCTCCAGGGAGAGCGGACAGACTGGACCAAATGCCAAGATGTCAATAGCTCTGCGCCAGTGAGAGCCTGCACAGGTTTAGGAGGAGGGGGTCCTGTCTCTCACACACATACACAGATTCCTCCACATGCTACACAAAAATCATTTCAATTAGCACGCTCACACACCTAATGAACCTAACGAATGCACTAGCATGATTCTAACAGAGATGTACAGCTATATCTAACATGCTACATGCTACATCACTGTTATGATCATACTGAATCATGGAAACTAACACTTTTTCGTACTGTGATTAAGGACTTCAAATCTTGGCTTTAATAAATGGCTTCTAATAAAATGTATTCCTTTTGGTGAATTGGTTTGTTTTTGTACTGTGTATTTATGTGTGTGTGTGTGTGTGTAATTTTAAGAAAGTGTGTTATGCTTATATATTAAATATATTTATATATGAATATATAAAATATAATAATATACAGTAAATATTTCATGTATATACATGTCAATATTTTCAAAATATATACAGCATGTGTGTGTATTTAAATATACATAATACATTTCATATACATGTATATATTACATAAGTAGCAAATATTTTATATATTTTTGAAAGAAATAATAATTAATATATTAATGTACTGACACATTAATACGCAAGAATAAATAAATAAATACATAAATATAAAAAATATGTTAATTGAAGTACCTGCAATGTTTTCTAATAAATTTATCATCCAGATAAAAGCCAATTGATTGATTTATGCGTCCTTGTGTCAACTATTGGAAACATTTTTATATAGAAATCATCTTTATTAACAAATCTGATATTTTAAGTAGAAACATTCTCACCTAAAATGAGCATCCGCTGTGAAAAAACCCCTGCAAGCGGAGTGAAACGAACAGTGAAACTCTTGGAGTTCTGTTATCACCGGAATATTGCACAACAAAAAGCCCCACACCGCATCTGAACGACAAAACAAACAGCAATAATGAACCCGTTCTGTCACATCCATCTCCACAAACAAATAAAACCCAAGCTGCTGAAATCAAACCGGCCATCAGAGCATCAATTTCACCTCCAGGAACAGCTATAGAAAGAGACGCAAGGACACGAGTAGGACATGGGAATGAATGTGTAGTCTCTTCACTCGCCACAAGAGCTTGTAATCCTCTTCTACATTTACTGCAGAAGCTCAATATCACTTCAATTCTCCTACAAGTGGCCGGCTGCTTTGTACCTATCTGCTCTGAAGTGGATGTATTCACATGTTACCCGTTCATTCTTCCACCCCTCCAAAATACCAGCTCCCCTTTAGACCTGAGGGGCCATTGAGAGATGAGCCCATCTGGGAATTAATTGAATCGCATTAGCCATGTCAGTCAAGCACATGGGCGGCAGCGACTTCAGGCCGAGGTGCAGTGAGATGATCGAGTTTCACATTTAAAACTTATTGTTATTCTTGCTATTTTAGATTGTTGGACACATGGCAGACCGAGGAATTCTGTCCAAAATTATCAATGTCTTCCGTACTCTCTCTCATCTACCAGTTTGTGTTTTCTGGCGTTCCTCCACATGCCTTGTTACCTCTTAATTATCTCAAAATTAGTTAGCAATTAACTGATCCTTCAGCATGACACACATTACCCAGTTAGGTCAGCGTTTAACACGGTGCTAAAGATGAAGACTTTTATCATGTGACTTTTATACATCTACTGTATGAATTACTACACAGACAAGGTGATGATTCAAATTATTTTTATTTTTCAGTAAAACTGTGGAAACATTGGCCTGAAAGAGATAAATAAGCAAATTTACATTTTAAATAGATTTTAACACTTGCGATGGTTTCACAGTAGTACTGTATCTTGATAATAATGTAGTCATTATGTTTTTAGTATTATTTTAGTTCTTGATAACTCACATAATCTATCCAGATAGCACGGACATCAGTGCAAAACAATAGTATTAAAGTAATAAAAAAAAATTAAGTGAAAGATAAAATAAATAAAATATTAAAATAAAATAAAAACACAACATGCATTTAAATAATGAGTAAATATGCTTGTGTCATGAAAATAATGCCTAATAAAAAAGTATGTAGGGGGAAAATGTTTAATGATTAAAAAAAAATTAACAAAATAATAATAATAATAAATTAGTGTATCAGTGGCACAAAAATAAAATAAAATAAATAATGTCTATTTAGGTGGAATATACTGTACAGTATGCTTAAAGATAGCAATTAAACACCCTGCTTTCTGTAAACACATGTAAAAACTGATATTGTCTGTCCAAACAATACTGCCCAGCAGGACCTTATTATCGGACAAGATAACTAGGCACAATAAATTCTTCTGTTTAAACCGTTGCAGTTTTCTGAGAGAATTATTCCCTCTCATGCGGTTTGGTTTCAGAGTTACCAATTCCAAAGCCCAGTGAATTGAACAGTTCAAACTTCCACATCAATTAGAGCAATAAGCATGATCAGAACCGCCTCGCGCTCTCTGCCGGGACCGTGTCAATTTCGGACTCAATTAATGATTCTTTCAAGCCTAATGTTCACGCAATTGGTATTCATTTGAGGTGTTGGGGAGAAAGCGTACACACATTTCCATTACGACACCCACCGAAGGGAGATGCTTCATTTGCATGTGTTTTGCTATATGTAAAAAATAAAATGCTATTTAAGAGAAAATAAGACAATTCAGTGCATTCGACATATTCCTCAATTAACACAAGTTTGATTGTGAACGAGATCAAAGCATTGAAATAACGACATTGTTTTGGGTGTTTTTTAGTAGTTTGATTAATTGTTTATGACTCTTTCTGTGTTGAATCCTGTTTTATTCATGAGTTGCAATAGTCAGCTAAACACATGAAAATCAAAGCATCAACACAAATCATTTTCACTTTGCACTGAGTTTAGCTATTATATAAACTAATAGTATTATATCAATTCTTTAACAATTCTTTTATTTTAAAAATTTAAATAAAAAAAGTTTATATATATATATATATTGTTTATTTGCTGTGTATTTAAATATACAATATGATTTTTATATATATATATATGGTGTGACAAAGCAAAAATGTCAAAAAAAAAAAACAGTTAGCACACAAATAAAATGAGAAAAATGCATCTTCATCCTTAAGAGTAACAAATAGCATGAAAAAGGTTTATCTTCAATACTAGGCGTCTTTTTTAGGATATTTTTCTGTCACACAATAGGACACATTTATACATCAACATTATATTTATATATATATATATAGCTTCATTCCTTTTTCCTTTCAGCAATTTTCAGGTAAAATACACTGGTAAAGCAGAATTACTCTCAGAACAATCTCTCTCTGTGTGTATTTGTATCTCTCTTGTTACATTATGCTGAGACACTCTTGCTAATAAATCTTTTTAGCTAATGCATTCCAGATGGAAGCTGCAGCGGCCTGCTTTGACCTTCCTAAACCCTTCCAAAATTCCTCCCCCTGCCCGAGCACGACCATTTATCTGCCTTTGATTGAAATGCCATCAGTAACCTTTGACAACAGTGTAATATCATTAGAGGAGGGCTGTTACTCTCACAGGCCTCCGGTGACTTTCTTCAGCCCGGGACATAAATGTCTGCCTGACAGAGCTCACTGAAGACGCTTCTTTAACTAACAACTGAAAGATTTGGGTGGGGAATATGCTGAATGTCACCTGACGCACCTGCTTAAAGTCTTAACAGCGGCATGAACTTATGCTGATATCTATGCACTTAATCAGCTAACCATGCTGAATATCTGAATGTTGGTGTGAAGAAGTTACTGTAGCTCATTCTTGGTAGCTCCTCAGAAAGTATCTTGATTAAAACATCTCAATACTTAAAGTACATACAAAAGACCTTTTGAACTGGAAGCAACACAACCTGGTTTATGGAATATGGTTGTTTGTTATGCACAAGCCCTGTTTTGGGTGTATTTGAGTCTATTTTTTAGGATCAAATAAATCCAATAGGTGGTCATTAACCTGCATGTGATGAGGTAATAGAAAATAATAATAGTAGTGAATTGCTGGTCGTATCTGACCTCCATTTGCACAAACTCTCTTGGAGAGATACAATGTGATTATTTTGAAATCAGAAAATGCTTAATTGCATACATACAGAACAGAAAGACTAGAGGATTTAGTCTGAATGTCATTGTAACAAAATACAACAAAAAAAACTGTTTATTAGACAACGTTCTACCAGAAAAAACTATTTAATCAATTAATTTAGTTTAATAATAATAATTTAATAACACATTTACTTACTCATTTTCTGAATTATTTGTAAAATTTACTTACAATTCCTGAGTAAAAATTGTTTCTACACCCTTTTCTTCAGTGAATTAGTATTATTGTAAGGAAAGATATGCAAATAATTCAGTTTCACAAATAATTTGAAAGAAACAAGAGGTAACGTACTGAACAAAAGTGAAATGTGTTACATGTAGTGCTGGGCAATGATTAATCGCGATTAATCGCATCCAAAATAAAAGTTTTTCTTTACATAATATATGCGTTTA
>JAUCMS010000031.1:1630521-1646945 GCA_032357445.1 Enteromius radiatus | reverse complement strand
TATATACAAATATATTATGTAAAGAAAAACTTTTATTTTGGATGCAATTAATCGCGATTAATCGTTTGACAGCACTAGTTTCTATCTAATGAAATACATATTTCATGGTATTTTAATATGTTATAAATCTTAAAACAAGCAGTTGATGAAAGCTTTTCTAGGTCTAAAAATAATTATCTGAGACTGTGGTGATCCTGGTTGTTGAGGAGGATAATGACATATCTTCTAGTGTATTTATTTATTTATTTTAGTGCTGACAAAAGATTAATCGTAATCAAAAGCATCCGAAATAAATCTTTTTGTTTACATAATGTGTGTGTGTTGTGTAAATTAATTATGCATATATAAATACCCACATCATATATTGTCAAAATCATTACATGTACATATCAAATAAAATATATATTTAACATATAAATGTAATATATTTGTCTTAAATACAGGCAATATACACAGTACACACATACACATTACGTAAACTAAAGCTTACATGAATATTCACTTATTTATTCATTTATTTCATTTTTATTTTATTTTAGTTCATTTTAAGGTTTGCTGAGACACTTTTTGAATTTAAGTTAAACATGAACACTAAACTTGGACAAACTACTGAACCACACAAATGCTTCACAAATACTTCATGCAAGGACTTTGCATTCACGAATATCACTGCATTAAATATCAAACCAAGTGGCATTCACATGAAAAAAGACAGCATAAGTACTTTCCAAGCAAATCTGTTCACAAAATAAGTTTGTTAGGTTATAAATAAAAAGTCCACTTTGTGTTTGTAAAGCAAACTTGAGGAGAAATGACTTCATAAAGTTACTAAAAACAGCAATCAGTTAATTAAACATAAATGCAAAATGACTTAATAAAAGAGAGTGCAGTATCATATGCTTGCAGAAGACACTGGCTTTAATATTTTGTTATCTTATGCAATGATATTCACACAATTTTAGCACGACTTAAGTGTGCAAATTAGTTCTGACAAATGCATTTTTAATTCATTTATTTATTTTCACAGAGCTAGACATGTTAAAAACCCACTCTTTCTCTTTCTCTCTGATGTTTTTAAAGCACTGCTCGTCTGATGACGGTCAAGGTCAGGCTGCCTACAAAACATGCGCGATCATAAACATTTAGCGGCTTTGTAAACTATCCATTAACTCATGGCTAATTTGCTGACGAGTCTTATCTCCCAAAAAGAATGGACAAAGGTTCAGTCTCTCTCAGTGCTGTGTGTCTGTGAGCATACACTGCTTTTGCCCTTCACAGGCAGCTAAGCTCTCGTCTGCCTTAAAACCAAACCCTGCATCTATAATTCATCTCTTGCTAAGCATGATCTGGGTGATATAAATGCTATTATTTAGCTGGGCGGAAGTGTGGAGCGCTTTGACAGTGGACTTCTGAGCTCTCCGCTAATGACCTAGCGCTGCTGTCAGAATCAATCCGGCCCGCTGCCCACGCAAATGACAATGCACTGTGGGAGTGGACATAACAGTCATTTCTGTGGCCCGGAGCGCCAGCGCGGCCCGTGCTGACACCACTAGCACCGTAACACCCTCGGGCCAACTCAAACGCTATTGGAGGAAGACTAGGGTGCTGAAACGCAGAAAAACATCTTAAAGGTACAGCAACAATTGATTTACTGTTTGCAAAGAAAATAATCATCTGTTTTGAGATTTATCTCTGTGTATTGGACCTTTTCTAAAAAATACGCTAATTTTGTTTGAGAGTTGTGGCAGAAAAAGACACTATCGATATTATTGCGCCATGCCATTAAACATTAGTGAGAAAGCAGAGCGCCAACAACAGCTGCCTTCACACAGACATGCATATTAAACAGCTAATTGATTATCTGGGTTGACAAAACTCAGTGCAAAATGTGTTCAAGCTTATTTGTGCACAAACAAAGAGGCACGGAGGGTTTTCTGTACTGAATTCTGGTTACTGGGTCAGTTGGGTCACATAACAGCAAACTACACAAAGAAAGAAGAAAATACAGTCATTTCATGTTTACTTGATAGCATTAAAATGACATTTGCACTGCATTTGCATCACAATTAACTTCCATTATCTGAAGCATTTCTATATAACAAGCAATATTATTCCTTTATATCTATTTGGTTTTGGTTGCAGAAAAAGGTCTCATTTACTGTCGCTCCAGTTATTTCAATAGGAATAGCAGAACTTTTGTGACCATACAGTACTTACTTAGAAGCAAAATCAATATGCAAGCATTATTAAGTTAATAAATTCTGATTAAAAAAATACAAAAGCAACTATTTTATCTCTGAATAGCATGCTTTGATGATTCAATTCACAATAAATGCAGGAACATGAATTAAAAATAAATAAATAAGTAAATGGGTTTGAATTCATGTTGCCTACTTCTTGAGATAGCTACTTATTAGTATTTTACATAACCTTAAAAACAATATACAGTAATAGCATATACAGTCTGTACTTTGTCATTAATAATTCATCTTCTACCTTCTTAAAAATAAAAGTGTCATCTTCTCATGAATCTTTCACTTCCGTAAAAAGCATCTTTATAGTGTTTCTATAGAGTTTTAAAAACATGTTATCAACAAACTAATTCACACTTCAAAACTAGCAGATGAGAAACCAGTGTCAACCAATCAGAACTTATGCTGAACTATATCATTCAAATAAAGGATGCAATGAGCATAACTCTATGCGTGTGTATTTATGCATAGCGTCCGTTCGCAGGTGAAGGCCGGTTAGCAGCTCTTCCCCCACATCCTCTTCATTAAACGCTATCAAACACGGTTTAAGCTGTCTAAAATTAGCCTCTGCGCTCAACAACTAATGACTGCCTTGCATCCATTATTAGTTCATTTTCTTCAGATCAATCACCAGCCGAGCATGCTTTTTTTAAAATGTCATCCTAAAACTTTTCACAATCAATTAAGCTGAAGATTAATGGGGACAATTTGCCAGGAACAAGTCCTTCCTTGAAAAGGCCACGCCTCGACAGGCTTCCAGCCTGGTATTGGTGTTAATTATAAATTTCCGCTTTGCTGTCACACACTTAACCTGTCGTAAGGGAATAGCGCTGGCAGTCCGGGGACCGGCGAACCGCTATTTAAATATTCCTAATCCGCTTTTTTGGACACAGGTGACTGGTGCGAACTGCGCTTTTCGTTCTGTGTCATTAAAACGAATTTGAAAGGACATCAGTGCTGTAGCTAAGCATGGAGAAAAAAAAGGCTTTTTTCTACCCTCTGAGGTGAAATAAGAAAAATCACCCCCCTTGAGCTTTCCAGAAACATCGGTAGACTGGGGAAGACTCATCCTTCATTTACTCTCATGCTAAACAGCTCAGAGACGCCGCATACTGTATGTCCTGAGACAACAGACCTGTAATCTCCAAACACACACATTACATCTGTGACGGATTTCATTCATCCAGGTCATTGTGGAACACCTGCTAGAACTTATTCATAAGCAACTGGATTTTGCTGTTCATTTTATTCACATACAGTATGAATATTTAGATTACTAAATGTCTGACATCAAAGACATTCAAGACAGGAAAATATACAATTTCATGCTGCCTTCAAGTCCTCTTTAGAGTGAAGCACAACTTATAAACATCGCAATTACGTTAAAGTAACTTTTTTAGGTCAAGATGTAACACACAAATTGGCCAATTTTATACTTTTCCTCTTCTTTTCACTTCTCTCTTGTAAAATTGCTAGTAAAACAAAACAAAGTGCACAGGATTCACATAAAATACTGCAACTAAATATGTCTTTCTTAGCATTTCTTCATAAGTGTTTTTTTTTATGAGTCAACTCTCAAGGAAAATGTACAAGCATTATCATTATGATTATATTTATTACACATATTTATCTCATAAATAAGAGCTGTTTTAAAAACAGTCATGCAAACCTGTGTGACCATGTGAACAAATATAAAATAAATAACAATAGAGCTTGTGACCCCTAAAAAAGTAAATAAATCCATTTTAAAATGAAACTTTTTTTATTTTGCTGAAATAAAAATTAGAGCACATTTGTGCACTGCAGTCTTAAATCACTGGGGTATATTTATAGCAATAGCAAAAAATACCTATGGATTTATAGATTTTTTTTAAATGTCAAAAATCATTGGGATATTTTTGCGTTTTTTTTTTTAAGTAAAAACCATGTTCCATTAAGATATTTAGTAAATTTCCTACTGTAATTTTTGATTAGTAATATGAACTGCTGAGAAACTCATTTGAACAACTTTTTTGCACCGTCAGATTTCATATCTTCAAATGGTTGTGTTTTACCTCCAAATATTGTCCAAACCATCCTTTCCATTAATGGAAAGCATATTTATTCAGCTTTCAGATGATGTATAAATCTCAATTTCTTATGACTTACTGTATGACTGGTTTTGTGGTCACATTTAGGAATGCATACAAAGTCAAACCTGTGTGCGTTACATAATTTATGCATTTAAAAGATGCATAGTAAGATCTCATGTCCGTTCCAACCCAAGAACATCAGGCTGTTTCAGATGAACAAAGACAGTTGAAACCACTGGAATCTCATCTTACCTGCAGGATGTGGCTGCCAAGGTGAGGCTCAAAGATCTCCGTGGCAACAGCGCTGGGGCTCCGCCTCCTCTGGGACCCGATAGCTGCGGAGAGAAACACACAGCATGAGCGCATTGTGTCAGCACACGCACTTCCACTTCAAACCCAAAATGACTTGGAAACGGAATCCGCCTGTGCGATTTTAAACAGATACGGTAAACTGTTGAACAAACACTTCCGCCCCAATAATACTAAGCCCCCGGTACTGTAAATACACAGATGCAAATCAAAGCCTCGGAACGGCTCCCCTCTGCATATTCAGCTGGGCTCGGTGCTACAAAGCCCGCTGTTTATAGCAGGACTAATATCGCCACATTCATTGAGCTGCAAAGCACCCGGAGAACAGCGCCCTCAGGGCATTTTTTCCAAGTTTCCAACTTTAAAGTCGGCTCAGGCTCTGCTAAAAAATGGCCTGGGGTGATTTCAAACTTAACAGACCTTGTCCCACCAGAGCTCATTATAGAGAATTTTATAACAAAGTGCTCTGTACTTAATTTTCCAAGCCTAGCCAGGCGTTCGGGTAATGTTGCTGAATTAAGTGCAATTAATGATGTAATAAAGCACTGAACGGCCATTAAGGATTCTCAAGGACCAGCAGCAAACAACGCTCTGCCGTTTGGGGAGGGTGCAACGGGGACAGGAGGACGTTGTGCCCCAGGTGAGCAGCACGAGAGGGGCCGAGACACAAATGAGAGGCCTCTGTCCTTCAGAGAGCCTCAAGCTGGGTAAACACACTTTTCCCCTCCGGTAATGCTTTCAGCGGTAAGCCCTGTGTCCGCCCCGGAGGAACGTTCGTGCCACAACATGAGCGGGAAGGGCAGCGGCAGCAGTAGGAGAGATAGAGAGACGGCTCTCAGCTCTGTCCCTGGAGCGCCGGGTCAGTAGCTACCACAGAGGGTGGAAACACAAACAGTCCCGAGCCGGTGGGATTCGGACACAGAGGCTCGCAGCGCACAGCAGAGGGAGCTCTCACGCCCTGAGGATCACACAGAAGACACGCACACATACCTGCACATCAAATACCGGAGGACACATGCGATCAATGCAACCTGATGCTTTTGGGACAAACGGAAGATTCGGGTTTGGTTCGAAAAGATTTGGCATCCAATGTGAACACAGCATATAATGTGCTTTAGCAGACATCTGAACCCAAACACCATCAGTCCAAGGATGTCAATGAAGAATATACCAAAGTTAAGAGCTCACTTGACCAGCTTCAAATTACCCTCCTCTCTGTCCTTAAAGACGACATCTCCAGACAACAGCTCTCATCACACAAGGATCCTCTCTTAAGACCACAGCATGGAAATCAGCCACGCGTCCTCCAAATTCCTTGACCTTGAGGAGCTTTTCAAACTATAAACTCTGCGGTTAATATTTCATAATGACAAAATGTGAACACGCTGAACCACAGATGAGCTTTTCGAAACAAAGTGCAACCGGGTGGGATGAGTCTTAAAGCCTAATCTGTCTCATTTTGAGACCCTCGCACCTCACAGCTTTAATGCACCTGTTGACACAAACATCACGTGGTCGCTGCATCGACATAAAAACTAATCCAGACAGATTTCAAGTGCACGGAAAACAACAAACAAAGGCATCTTAAACGCCTCTAATGTACCCTGGTGTAAGCACACTCAATATCGTCCAACGACAAGACTATGCGACTGTGTCTCCATCCCTCCGCGCAGCCTTCTGAGCAGCCAGAGAGATGAATATAATTGCATATTGATCTCAGGAATTATGCTCTATTAATCTGCTTCATTTTGCTCGTGACGCATATGATATATGAATAAAGAGCTCGCGGGAGCACAGAGGCAACACAATGTCTGTCCTGCCATGATTCTCCATAATACATCTTTTCCAGTTTAGCTCCCTGCCACGCCAGATTGAGCACATACAAATATATTACGCCCGGAAACGCCAGCAAATACATCACAGCTGCCCTAATAAGTCCCGCACGATACAGTAACAGCGCCGAAGAACATACAGGACCGGTGTACTGAGAACTGGGATTGGGTCAAAGACATAGAGGCTGATGTTATTTCGTTCAGAGTATCGCAATTCCCAAAAACGCAATATTCCAAAGACCTTGATGCCAATCGGTGAACATGCAAATGGACAGTCTGCATCAGATATAGACTAATGGCATTTTATTAGGAGACAATATTGTTTCCATGTGACACTTTCAATATGTAATGCTAGTCCTCGATACCCGCCATGCCACAAACAGCATTTGGTGCAATAAATGCAATTTGTTACTCGCCGCAGTGGCAATTTCAAATCGCTTGCGCTATTAGAAAGTCAATTTAACTTTCACTTTTATAAGTCAACATTATTGCTATTGTTAATTTATTTCTCATTGAATGCGAAATTGGCAGCAAGGCATCAGACTGTCATTTTAAATCTGCAATAATTTCTCGTGAAGCTTAGACCTCTTATTCCCTAGACCTGGATTATTGGAGCTAAATGGCGGTCCCTGGTTTCACCAAAGGCTCAGGGGCAGGTACTGTTACACAAATTGCCAATTCAATTAACGGAGTGTAGACGCTCAACTGGCAGCTGGCATGCAGGATGGCTATTTTGGCAAGTGTCAGGCCTAATTCATCAAGCTGTCAATGCTCTCACGGTCGGAAGCCACGGACGACGTCAAAGCCGTGGACGGCACAATGGGAAGTCGCATAATCCGCCCAAACTCATGTGTTAAGGAATGCTAACTCACATGCTAACCGGCCACACTGAGTCTGCGGCGATCAGACGAGGCTAAGAATGTGTTTTCCAGGAACTAAGGAATATCTGTCCAAATAAAGGTTGTCTATGTATAATTCTTACATTCAAAGCAGGAAAAAAAGCATGTTTACTCATGATAATATTTACATAATACTCAAAAGTGTTTTTCTTGAAACTTGAAATTTAAAAAGAAAAAATATGAAATGTATTTAAGGAAAAAAAAATATATTAAGGTTTTATAAAGCATTATATTATGGATGTTTTCAGACCCATATGTAGTCCAAAAATCTTGACTATCATAAAAAGTGGACTTTTTTTTATTATTTGCAGTTACACATTTGCAGTTAAAAAATGATAAAGTAAAAACATATTAAAGTATTATAAGTAATATTATTTTAAGCTTGTTTTCAGACTTCTATTTACTAACATTTAAATGAAAAATACTTAAATTTTTAATTTACTTATATATCGAAAGCGTTTTCGTGCCATTAAATTATTTAAATATATAATGATCAAAAATAATTTTTTATTTTTCATTTTTACTTGTAGAAACAGATACATTTCCATCTGATTAAAGATATTAAGATATTATATTAATAATGCTTTTAGACTTGTAATTGTCAATTATTACACTAATTATTATAACGCTATAATAATTACTAAGTATTGTTAAATCAGATTTGTTTTGTTCTGGATCCAAGTGTGACTGATGAACTTTGAACTAAATAGGTTCTAAATCAGATGTAACAGGAGCAGTCGCATAGTACTTACAAATAAATTTGCTTCAGTACCAGAATAGAAGAGAAGGATAAAGTCAAGTGAAAGTGCACTTTAATGTCAACTATCAGAAACTTCTACTAACCCTAAACATACCCTAACAGCCAACTCTAAGAGTTAGTAGACATGCAGCTGCAAATGAATGAGAATTAGTTGACATGTAGTTAACATGTAGTTAGTAGAATGTCTAAAGTAGACTAACAAAATAAAGTGTAACCAATGAATCACACACAGCAAGACCAGGACCAGGGGTCGTTTCTGATATCATGGTGACTTTAAATTACATTTCTAATTAAACTGATTTAACCTGAACAATGTCACATTTGTCCCATGTTTCACCTGGTTCATTTGCTTCAGCGTCTGCTCTCATTAGACGGGAGTGAGTCCCGTCACGCCGCAATTGATAAAGCTCAAGGTGATCTCCGATCAGGACTGAGCGGCCCATCGTGCACACACACACACACACACACCACAACATCTCCTGCACTTGTGTAGTTGCATGTAAAAGCGCAGCGAGTTAATGAAATGATGAGACCGAACAGTACACAGCATGTCATTAACTTATTCAGAAAATTACAGACTCTTCGTGTTTCATTGTTCGCTTGTCTTTGAACACAGCAAACGTCCCTCAAAGAGGAGGGCGGAAACCCAAGCCTGCGTTTCAGAGAGAAACTCTGAGAGATTATAAACCAATACCACAATACTGAGAAACGTTTCACTGAATACAAAGATCAAATTCAACATTAGGGGAATTCAATTACACTTCCAAGAGCACAAATGTCTGCATGTTCCTTTCAGAACAGGTCCTGAAAATCAGCACTTTCAGGATCCAAATGGTTATGAAATAAACATTGTGAATTTCAGGCATATTCATTGTAAATAATATAAGTTACTTGTATTGAAGAGAGTACACAATAACTTATTGATATGATACATAAAAAACAGTCTGGATTTTTAAAATGGGTGAAACTTATGCACTCTTTTAATCTACATCACAAAACACTGTATGTATGGATCTATCCAAACAATTCAACAGTAATAATCTATATTTTCACATTTCCCGTTGCTTTTCCTTCCCACCCTTTGTCATTCGATCCATAATCTGCCTCTAATGTTTTCACAGGCCAAACGTCATTAAATAATTTACTGTAGTTGGGATAATGACAGGGCCGGATCGCTCTCCTCGCGCAGGCCTCTGAATAAGTGATGTCCATGAAGATGGAGGTTGAAACATTTGTTTTAATTAGTTTCTTTTAACGTCTTTGACTGGTTTAAGTTTTCATGATGATGTGTTCAATAATCCATGCTCATCTTTTCTCCTCATTTATATCATCAAAATTTAAGCCGCTTCATTCTGCGCTAATGACGTCTCGCTCATCCGCTCGGTCTCCCTCACTCTCTAGCTCTGCTCAAAAACCTGCCCATCGTAGACACTTTTAAAAGATCCTATGAAATCAAAAATGGGTTTTGTGGCTTCTAATCCATGTCTGTTAATGATTAATGTCCTGCACAACTGTATTAATTCCTGTTCAAATAGGAAATACGCCAACACAAAAAAGTTTATTTCTCATTAATGGATTTCATGGAATTGCATGTCTATATACAGTCTGGGCAGATTACTTACTAATTGTAGTTCATTGCTGATTACTAATTACATGAAGAAAGTTCACGTAGTTAGTGACATAATCTGGATTTAACATATTAGGTCAAATATGCTTTGACCGAGCTTGTTAATCACAAAGATTTAGGAATATTGTGTATAATACTGAAAAAAGGTGAAAGCAAATTTTATTCTTTGTTATCAATATCAATATCTGGGCTTCATGAAAAAAAAAAAAAAGGTTGTAGGTTGTTGATGAAAACACCCACACACATTCACACACACACACACACACACACACACACATATATATATATATATATATATATATATATAAAAATCAAAAGAACAGCCTTTATCTGAAATAGAATATATATATATATATATATATACGCATGCATCAGATAAAAGCTGTTCTTATGAACCTTTTCATTAAAGAGACCTGAAAAATTCAGTTTTTTTCAACATAATAATAATAATAATAATATATATATATATATATATATACATTTATTATTTTTTTATTAATTATTTATAATTTTTTAAATAATAATAATAATAACAATTACTATTCTTTTTTTTTATTATTATAAATGATATATTTTTGTATATATGTAATAGTTCTAGACACCATAGGTTCAAGTTATCTAACTCCAAACCTTTCATAACTTTCATACAGAAACATATAATTACTGTAGCTCTGCAACAGGACATCCTACGATCGATGCATTACAGAGTAAGTGTGCATCTAAGCTCTCAAACTCCGTTCACTAGTCAGTGTGTGCTCAGCCTCAGTGTGACTGGTATTATCTCTGCACCTAAAACACACGTACAGCGAGAACGCACGCGACACAAGTGGAAATCTCCAGCTCAGTTGCTACGGAGATGTTAGATTACACCTTGAAGAGGCGCTCAGTGAGGAATAATTGTCTATGGAAAGCTCGTAGAGGCTCTGAAGTCCCCGCTGAAGTGATTTGGTATTTTATCATTGTGCTATTTCCTCTCATCACGAGCAGAAACAACTGTGTCAGATACGGAGATAAGAGGGCCGGGGGAGCGCGGGACACAAGCTCTCCAGCTGACAAGCACTGTCCACTCACGATCCATATCAAAACCGACGGAGAGCGAGAGAAAGAGAGCGTCATCATACTCACAGCTCACATTATCCTCAAAGCAGAGCCATTTCAAGAACAAAACCCATTCATTTTCACCGCTGCGGCAAAAAAAAACAGACAGTAGTAAAACAGTGAATGTACACCTGCTGTTTTAACTGGAAAAACTTGAGAACACTGAATGGCGGAGCTGCTCATTTGACAGTGACTAAAGATAATGGTAAAAGACAAGGCCGAAACCACACTGTGTCACCGGTCAATGCTTTTCTGCCAAATCACTCACAAACATTCCTGCTTGGAAAACCAACTTAAACCACTGAAAAGTGGCCAAAACTCCTCTAAAACCAGCTTGACCAAGCTTCATGTATACAACTGAACAAGTTAAGTGCATATACAGTTGAGTCCATAAGTATTGGCAGTGACATATATTTTGTGTTTTGCAAAATTAAGTTGTTGCGGTGTTCATTCATGTAGTTTCTAGTTTATGTCACTTTATGCCAATACTTGAATGAACAGCTAAGGCAGACATTTTTGCAAAACACAACATTTACATCACTGCCAATACTTTTGGCCATGACTGTATGATTATTTGATGACCAAACAATCCCCTACACTTCTGAGACATTATATTATTTAAATTCATTTATCACCTCTTTATAATATTCTTAAAATATTTACTATCAAACCATCCTCTCGAATATGACACAACATCTATAAAAAAAATGTTCAAGTACATTGACTTTCCTTGCTTATTAATTAATATTATTAAAGACAATATCATAACACGCACATTTTATTTCTTAATAAATGCTGGTCTTATTGCGAATGGAAAAAAAGAAGCTTTTCCCAATCATCCATCAAACTATAGTAACTTTCTCCACCTCTAAAACAACTTTCCTTTTTTTCTCTTTAGTGTAATCAAGGCCATGTGGGTGGAGAAAAATAATTAGAGCTGTCAATCAATTAAAAGTATTAAAAAAATTAATTACATGACAAGCTGAATAATTAATCAAATTAATTGCATATATGAATATTTGCTGAGAAAAGACCCTAAATGAAGACAATTATGACAACTTTCTTTTTTTTACTTTTCATTTTTAAAATCACATTTACAATTTTTTGTAATAAAAAAACAACAACATTTCATTATTAATAAAAAATTAATAATTGAATTTATAAAACAGCTTTAAAACGACATGAGCAAATAATATCAATTCAATCAAATCCTTTTAGACGCTCACGTTTTATCTTCTTCAGGATATAGAATCGTGCACCAGGTTGGTTTAATATCATGTAGACTTTAAGTCAAGGATGCTGTGCTCGTTCGCACGGGAGGACGATGCTTTTTTCCGACACCTCCGAAATGCGTATGGATCTTTAGATCCTGAGAGTCCCGGTTGCTAAATGCAGCTATCGATAGTTTGCTCTGACGAGGAAAGGCAAAGGAGGACGAGATATTGACATTGACCAGCCCAAGCAAGGTCAAGTTCAGGGGGCACTGCAACCGAATCAATACCAAGGGATGAGCAAAAGAAAATAATGGGAGGAAAAAAAGCCTCATCTAATTTGGAAATGCATTCATTATGGCAAACTGCATTAAAGCACAAGGCAGGCTGCCTGCGCTGCCCTCCAGTGCAGTCATACAGATAAACAATCCATTACCAAAGTGCAGCAGCAGGCTTCTCTTCAGAAACCCAAGCGAAGCCGGCCAGGCCTGCAGGACACATGCTGCGGGACAGTGCAGAACTGGACCGGATTCAGTTGGCTTTTGGACATAACAAAACGCCTATGTTTCTTAGAGTTTTCCTGCAAAACTAAGTATCCTGATTGGTGGGTTTCCGTAGGTTTGCTGAGGAAGCCCCAGAAATCCTGAAGCACTTGGTCAGCACTTGACTATTAACTTTGCTTACACTGTTTAATAATTCACACGCTGATGAGGCCGAGGGAGAAATTCTCAGGATGGATGATTCATTCAAACAGAATACAATATTAAGACATTAAAACAAGCGCCACAGACAAAAAAAAAAAAAAAAACTTGCCGAATGAAGGACCAGACTTTTCCACTTTCCTCTAGTTTTGTACTGAAACACATAACGGCGGATGTCATGGTTGAGGTGTGTTCTATGAGGGGCTGAAGGAACATCAAGGCCACTCTATGTACCATGAAGTCTGTGTTTTCCAGACACTTTCCTCTCACGGCTCACGATTGAAGCATTACATGCGTCTAACAGACACGACACTAAAACTGCCCGCCTCACACCGTCTCGCCACACACACATCAAAACACATGCACTGAAACGCCGCCATGTTGTCCTCCATGGATGTCCTTGACTTCAATACATCATACCTGGCAAAATGCCCAAGACTAAGACAGTTAAGAAGATTTTGTGCTAATGTGCAGCCATCAAAAAAAGAAAAAAAGAGGCAACCTCATTAATATCTCAATAGTTTCTCTTAAGCTGAAATCTTCTTCAGATAAAAAATAAATCTCCAGTAATCTCTCATGCATCTCCTCTAGAGTTCTCTAGTTTATTATATACTAACATAATACTCAGTAATATGCCTTTTATGGAAAAGCAGCAGCCATTTTTTGAACAGTAAAAAAGACACACAACTCACTAAAATCAATTTCAATCCATTTAGCTTCTTAATAATCTGATATAATTTATTTTATCAATATATCACTTTATATATACATATAAGTATTAGTAAAACAAAAAAATAAGACATAATAATAAATAAAAAGTTAATTTTTTCATGTTATTTCAGTTGAAATAATTCACATACATACATATATAAATATACATACATAAATACATATACAATATCATATTTTTCTTTCTAGAAAAAAAAGGAAAAAATAATTAACAAGAAATACTGATTCCAATATATGTTTTTGTGTGATTTCAGTTGCAATCGTATTTGTGGGAAACAAATTTGATGTGTTATACTTCAGTAAAACATAATAAACATGATTACGTTTCCTAAGCTATGAATAATCAACACCTGAGCAAAAAAAAAAAAAAATTAAATAAAAAATTAAATAATGGACTAAAAGGAAATGATAGTGTAAGAAGAGAGAGTACAGGCCAGGCACATCGGCCTTACAGCAGAATGATGCCTTAAAAGTGTGGATAATCGCTGTGTGCAATCAACAGAGGGTGAGCAGACACAAGACTCGGGCTTCACGCTATTGAATCTATAACATAGATGATTACAGACACATTCAGACTGCACAGAACAACCTGTAATGCCACGGCAACCAGAGTAGTCGTGGAAACAGACCGGCAGATGAGAGACAGAGAGAGAGAGAGAGAGAGAGAGAGAGAGGTGTAGAGGTGGAAGACTATACATGAGCCGCGGCGCTCAGACATTGAAAGGCTGATGTTTCAGGCTGCCAAACAACATAATGAGTCGTTGAGGCAGAAAAATATTAGCACCAGGGGAATATTTGGAACGTCTCTGGGAGAGAGTAATTAGGAGCTAACCCACAATGACATGATCCAGTGAGGAGAAGAGAAAGAGAGAAGGAGGGAGGAAGAGAGAGGTCCTGGATCTGAGCCCCGGATTACAGTCACGAACAGTGCTTCATGTTATGACGCTCACACAGAGACTTGCAAGCTCATACAGATCAATCATTACCCAAACAGATAGATACAGTAGATAGATCTTCTTGTTTAAGAGTGTTTAGATATTTCTGGAAAAAGAATTTTTGCTGTGTAAGACCATTACGAAACAGTCTTTTCATTTTGAGTTAATGTGTATCTTTTTGCTCTGTTGCTTTGTTCTAAAACCTAGCTGTCTTCTGTTTACTGCCTTTATAGGAAATTGCATTCTAAGACAACATCCTAACTGAAATGGAACCGCAAAAGTGACCTTTCTGGAACACTACATAGACAACATCTCCTCACACCACACAGATACAGCATCTTATATGAAGCTTATTTCTAGTAACAATGAACTGAACAGTGAGCAATGAACAGTGGGGTGGTACTTTTTCAAAAGCTACATCTTTAGACCTGAAGGGTTCATATTAGTAACTAAAGGGTGTGTGTTAGCACTTAAAGGCATGCATTAGTAACTTAAGGGTGCATATTAGTACCTAAAAAGAATGAAGTAGTATCTAAAAGGTGCATAATGGCAACCAAAGGGTGCATATTATTACCTAAAGAATGTGTATTCGTACCCAAAGGGTGCATCTACCTTAAAGGTACATATTGATACCCAAAGGGTGCATATTAGTGTCTAAAGGGTGCATATTAGCACATAAATGGTGTATTTTATTACCTAAAGTGTGCATATTAGTACCTGAAAAGCATATATTAGAATCTAATGAATACATATTAGTACCTAAAAGGTGCAAATTATTACCTAAAGGGTATATATTAATACCTAAAGGTGGCATATTAGTACCTAAAAGGTATATATTAGAACTGAAAGGGTGTCTATACTGTAGTACCTAAAGGGAGCATATTAATGCCTAAAGAGTGCATATACTGTAGGTACATATTCGCAAACAGTGAATATCAGTGTCTAAAGAGTACATATTAGTAACTAAAGGGTACTACTGTAGTGTCTACTGTAAATGTCTGCTTGTAATACTCAAATGCCGTCTAGTCAGGCAGCTTGCTAGCTTTCAGAACAGCGCATGTATGTGGACAGTGTCTGTACCTGTGAAAGGACCAGCAGAGAAAAAGAGCAGCAATAAAAGCGAGTGGCAGTCAAAGGGGCCGGTACTTGTGTTCATGTCCAGGTAGAGTCAGAGA
Source organism: Enteromius radiatus (assembly GCA_032357445.1). NCBI lineage: Eukaryota > Metazoa > Chordata > Actinopteri > Cypriniformes > Cyprinidae > Enteromius > Enteromius radiatus. The sequence goes on along the minus strand of JAUCMS010000031.1, from coordinate 1,631,345 downwards.
ACGTCAGGTGCACCTCTGGGATAGTACCTGCACGTAAAAATTAATGAACTCTGCGCTCCTCGCAGCACTGCTTCACCAAATTGCATTTTCAGGCTCACAACTCCGGGACATGCTGGGTGGTTTGATGCTTTCCCAGCTATCCATCTTTCTGCAGAGCCAATTTTCATTTAAACCTAATTAGGGGCCTGAAATGAACATTATGCATTAGATAAAGCATTGGAAAAGTAGAACTATCCTCAGAGCACGACGGAGGAAAAAATGGGGGGAGGGGAATATAAAGGGAGGGAGAGAGGAAGAGAGGGAGGTGGTAAGAATTAATTACTAGCCATTAGGGTACAAGTCATCTCACTGCAAATGTTGAGTTAAATGGAGGAATTAGTTCCTCCGTTGTGTTAAATACTCTGCGCTGATTTAGTACGCTACAACTAGCTCATTACATAGAGGTCAGCGTGGAGATAGAGGTGAACATGAGCACTGCTTACAACAAGTCTGTCTCAAAAAAATATTACATTTTACATTCACAAAGCTTCTTCAATATTTTATCGAAATTAAAATGCTGAAATCTTTGGGAAGTTGCCTAAACTGCTTTTTCTACACAAACACACACACACAGTCATATATAGTGTTTGTGTGTGTGTGTATTTGCAAAAACAGATTAGTATTTTTTTTTTTTTATCCAGTTTTGTATTATATTATCATGTTTTACTGTATTTTATTCTGTTAGTTAGCTTTTTAACCTTTTTTTTTTGTTTAAGACTAGTCCTAGATTAAAATAAATGTTAAGAGCTGTCTAAACTGGAAAAGGCTTGCACTGAGATATCTTA